>JAOTOM010001789.1:67500-80166 GCA_034440615.1 Ashinkailepas kermadecensis | reverse complement strand
TTTTGGATTGTGATGCATGAACATTTCTTAGCACAATTCCAGGTAAGAGGACTACCTATGATGTGGTCTGTGATACAATATTAGTTGATAATAAAAGGTATTTTGCATCATTACCACCAAAATAGTTACCCCTAAGTTAGGAATCTCAAAACAAAGGAAAAGGTGCACATATGAGTACCGTGTTCGATCAAAATTGTGTTTGAACAACTTATAAGTCATGTTGAGGGATATCGTTTCCATCGCGAATTTCGACATCCTACTGTACTCGTTTTGACATCTCACACCTAATGCAAAACCATTATTTGAACACTGCCTTAAAGCCACCTTAGGTCATGCCCAGATATCGCATAGCGCCGCCGCTGCCCTGACAATCCTGGGTCCAGACCTCAGTCAAGGCTGACCAAGCACTGTTCAGACGGCAGTGTGTCGTGACCGTAGGCAGCGGTGGTGGCTGTGGTGGCGGTGGTGGTGGCGGTAGTCACGGTGGTGACGGTGGTGGCGGTGGTGGCGGTGGCGGTGGTGGCGGTGGTGGCGGTGGTGGCGGTGGTGGCGGTGGTGGCGGTGGTGGCGGTGGTGGCGGTGGCGGTGGCGGTGGTGGCGGTGGTGGCGGTGGTGGCGGTGGTGGCGGTGGTGGCGGTGGTGGCGGTGGTGGCGGTGGTGGCGGTGGTGGCGGTGGTGGCGGTGGTGGCGGTGGTCACGGCGTGGTGGCGGTGGTGGCGGTGGTCACGGTGGTGGCGGTTGTCCGGTAGTGGCGGTGGTGGCGGTGGCGCGGTGGCGGCGGTGGTGCGGTGGTGGCGGTGGTGGCGGTGGTCACGGTGGTGGCGGTGGTCGCGGTGGTGGCGGTGGTGGCGGCGTTTCGGGCTTCAGTCATTTACGTCCATGTAGCCACAGGCGGGATGCTACATCTACTGACAAACCTGGCCACCCGGCATACTCATGGAGGCTAATCATCGCATTTGGATTCCCCAAAATTCAACCGCAGGCAGTGTCTCAACCCTAGATTGATTGTCAAGCAAGTAGACCTGCCCCTCCCCCTTTTGGAAAGCAAGAATGTACAAAGGCAGCTTCAGAGCAGCAGTTTTCCTGAACAAATTAACTGGACACAGAACAAGTTTGGCACAGAGATTTGTATTACCTCCGCCAAGCATTTCCGTTAAGAAGTGCACAAAAGATGTCCTGAGACAGAAGAAAAGCAATGAATCTAAAAGAAGAGATGAACTGGCAGCTTCTAGGAGGCTTCAGGACACCTTGGATCAATATCATGAGCTTATGGGAGGCAGGAGTAATTACCAATGGTAGAGGTCTTGTGGCTGCCCTCCCACACCAATTGGACAACTTAAAGTTAAGCTCATGGACTGGCATGGATGTTTATGAGGCAGGATGTGCTAAAAATGGCTCTTATCCTACGAACTTCAAAATAGCTTCCTATGCACTTTCATGCACCAAAGGCCTCATACCAAATTAAGCATCCAAATTCTCCAAAAGTTGGGATGTATGTATGTTCCTAACCTGCAATGAGGCTCACACATGTCATCATACAAGAACACAGCAGTAGTTGCAGTTCTGGTAATTCCTGAGGAATCATGGTGGCCAGCAGTAGTGTGCACAGAAGGGTCAGTCTGGCTAAAAATGGCATACAGGTGGAGTATGCCAGATACTGTCAACAGCAGGCATGTGTGGAGACACCATCTTATTGACCAGGAACATATAACCAAGTGTAGCATGTATGAAAAACTATTAATTTGTGATTTTTTTTCATAGCAAAGCTGCATAAATATGTACATGCATGCATACAATATAATGATGAATGCCCACATGTCACCAATGTAAACGTATTGTTTTAAAACCACTTTGATTCTTACCTTCCCTTTTTGGAAAAGATCTGCAAAGCCTCCTAGAGATGCCATATTTCTTGAAGTATGATTGAACAAACAATCTCAACAACTTGAACAAATGGAGAGCAAAATTGCTTTGGATGGTACAGCATGGACACACAGGTAGATCAGGTGTGGCGTGATGTTTGTAGAGAAGCACTCTGGCCAACAGCTGTAAATCAATTGAGGCATGTCATCATGAGCTTCTACTTGGATAAGATTACCAGTACAATGTTGATAAAATATTGCAACCATGCATCCCACCATGTTAAAAGTAACTCATCAACAGCAACTCATGCACAGCTTCAATGGCCTTGTCAAAAGATGTTATAGCCATGTAATGATCACATCCATAAGTACGCAATCAGGAATTACAGTCCAGTGTTGTAAAAGTAATACACAAGGATTAAAGAAAAATACAACTGAAATGAAGGATCAGTACATGTTCTAAAATAATAAATTAGGCTAGGTCTGATGGTAGCAGTTCAGGTTTTAATGTAAAGTTACACAAAATGTCCTTGCAAGCCACATACTGAATCTGAAGTATCTGCATGAAACTTAGTTTTTATCACTTCATGATGGCAAAACAATGAAAGCTACAAACAAAGGACAGCTGCCAGGCTTTTTATTAAGTTTTCCAGAAGTGACTACCAAGTGCAGCTTCCAAGATGATGCTATCACAGTTAGTGCCAACATAGGAAAATGGCCATTTTGGACATTTGGCTGTCCAAAGAATTATACACTCCCAAAAATATCCACTCCTTGGGCTGCCAACTACCAGATGAAGAGCTAATGCATCACAAGAAATCCCAACTAGTTCTGCTACTATCAAATATTGATAATTGTTAACATAGCCCACAGAGCAGCATGCTCAATGGACTATATGGTGATCTTTGGCTAGTAGTGAGAATGAGATACACCAGTTCTAATAATCATTATCTTGTGTAACCATTTTGGGTCCTTGGCACATCAACTTGGCAACATCATTGATAATAATGTACATTTGTTATTTCAGCTGATCACCAGAGCTGCAGAAACATTCAAAGAGAATGCAAGGAAAAGAACAGAAGATGAGATGCCTGTGAGAGTTGAAGAATGACAGCATACCAGCAGAATGGAAGCTAAAGTTGGGATCACTATGCATATGACCATAACAACATTGAATATATAAAATATAATGGTGTAGGTCAAGTGTATACTGGTGCAAGTGTCATTGTTTAGTACAAGTGAATAAACAAACACACATGCCTTCATTCATATACTTTCCATTCACAAAGAAATTCCCTGACCAGAAGTGCTCAGAAGAATGCAAGACCAAAACTAGAAAGAAAACTGGAGTAGGCTGTACACAACTCACAACTAGATAGGCATGAAGGGAATGATTTTCCAAATATCTCAGTAGGTGCAAGTCATGCTCTGGCATGGCAGTCTTTTATGAGGTGGGAGGCAAAAAACAACAACAACAAAATTGTACTCAGTGTGGGATAGGACGGGTGCACCCAACAATATCCTGAAACACTTCATAAGTGCACAATCAATGTGCATGAATGCATGCTTAGGTGCACTGGTGTGACATCAAACCCATAGGAGTAAAAATTAAGGTATTCCGACACCAAAATAAGCAGACTAGCCCTTCAATCCAAAGCATTTGTCTGCTGAAAATGATTGTTCCTTACAATTTTTAAAAAGTCAAACCATTCTGTCCAAACAAGAACAAAATCAGAAAGCTTCATCCATTACAGGGCCACCCATTAATGAAGACCCTAGGTAGGTATGCCACTGGGTGCATATGCACTTGCATGTTGATGTGGATGCAGACGCACCTAGGTAAAACTTATCTACCTAGATTTGCACCAAGTGTCTACCTACCTAGTAGGTAGGTACTAGGTAGGTACCTACTAGGTAACCTACCTACATCCATGCAATGTATCTATAGGTACCTACATTGCATTTTATCATGGTTCAGCCTTTCAAACCAATGGCAATGAGAGGCATTCAATTTGAACAATTCAATTGAGCCTAATTTCTTACGTAGGACGACACCCACCGATGGGTCGACACCACACCACAGCAATTACTACTCTCACTTAAGGGCACCGTTGGAAAAATGGCCATTTTTTGGACATTTGGCTGTCCAAAGAATTATACACTCCCAAAAATATCCACTCCTTGGGCTGCCAACTACCAGATGAAGAGCTAATGCATAACAAGAAATCCCAACTAGTGCTGCCACTATCAAATAATGATAATTGTTAACATAGCCTACAGAGCAGCATGCTCAATGGACTATATGGTGATCTTTGGCTAGTAGTGAGAATGAGATCCACCAGTTCTAATAATCTTCATCTTGTGTAATCATTTTGGGTCCTTGGCATGTCAACTTGGCAACATTATTGAGAATAATGTACATTTGTTATTTCAGCTGATCACCAGGGCTGCAGAAACATTCAAAGAGAATGCAAGGAAAAGAACAGAAGATGAGATGCCTGTTAGAGTTAAAGAATGACAGGATACCAGCAGAATGGAAGCTAAAGTTGGGATCACTATGCATATGACCACAACAGTGAATATATACAAATATAATGGTGCAAATCAAGTGTATATTGGTGCAAGTGTAATTGCCTAGTACAAGTGAATAAACAAACATACATGCCTTCATTCACTTACTTTCCATTCACAAAAATGCCCTGACCAGAAGTGCTCCAAAGAATGCAAGACCAAAACTAGAAAGAGAACTGGAGTAGGCAGTACACAACTCGCAACTAGATAGGCATAAAGGGAATGATTTTCTGAATATCTCAGTAGATGCAAGTCATGCTTTGGCATGGCAGTTTTTTATGAGGTGGGAGGCAAAAAAAAATTGTACTCAGTGTCAAATAGGATGGGTGCACCCAACAATATCCTGAAACACTTCATAAGTGCACAATCAATGTGCATGAATGCATGCTTAGGTGCACTGGAGTGACACCAAACCAATAGGAGTAAAAAATAATGTATTCCGACACCAAAATAAGCAACTAGCCCTTGATTCCAAAGCATTTGCATGCTGAAAATGATTGTTTTCGCCAGCCTTCAAAATTTATAAAATCATACAATTCTGTCCAAACAAGAACAGTCAGAAAGCTTCATCCATTACAGGGCCACCCATTAATGAAGACCCTAGGTAGGTATGCCACTGGGTGCATATGCACTTGCATGTTGATGTGGCTGCAGATGCTCCTAGGTAAAACTTACCTACCTATATTTGCACCAAGTACCTACCTAGTAGGTAGGTACGTACTAGGTAACCTACCTACATCCATGTAATGTATCTATAGGTAAGGCATCGCAATATTATCATAGTTCACCCTTTCACACCAACGGCAACGAGAGGCATTCAATTTGAACAATTCAATTGAGCCTAATTTCTTACGTAGGACGACACCCACTGACGGGTCGACACCACACCACCGCAATTACTATTCTCACTTAAGGGCCTTGAGTCTCACTTCCCGCCCACCGGTCCATCAATCATCCAAATACCTTCATCCTAACACCAGCGCACTGCACAACTAAATTTGCCACAAGATCTGGACTTCCAATATTCATCTCTGGACTTCCAAATTCAAACATGAAGTAATGCCTCTTCCAATGAAGGAAGCCTGCATGCGTCGCCTGGCTAGTAAAGAAAACTACCACTCTCCGGGACGGATTGGAAAATTAGAGGCTCTTGGCCGGGGGTGAATCATGCCTCTCCAGCTCCCACTCTTTCGGGAGCTTTTTAAACCACTCCGAAGAAAGACAATTAATAATTAGCCTTTGAATGCTTCCTGAAAGATTGGGATGTTCTACATCAACTTACGGAAAAGAAAAGGTGTATTTCTGAGTTTTGAAGCAAGCGCAGCCGATCTAAATAAAAGATATCAGGTAAAATTTACGCGTTAAAATTAGCCAGATCCGTCCAAGACATTCTCCAAACATGTTAAGACTTTGTGGCAAAATAGACCACCAGATAACCAGAAATTTCGTTGTCTTTTGATTTCATGACATACATTGCTTCAGAGCGCCACATATTCGTGACACAAATACTGTTTATGCCACTCGGACACAGATAGTCTACAACTCCGCAAAAATAAAATTTGACCACGAAATATGCAACGTCACAGTCCACGGAATCCGCGGATTGGACGAGACAAAGAACGCACCCATAGTTCCTCGCAGGCTAGGCAAATTGTCCGTATCCGCCGCACTAAATACCATTAACCACAATTGCCAAATTATTCTGCTGCGTGGTGGTTACTCCCTTGGTTACTTCCTTCCATTGCGTTTCGATCAGGTGAGGCAAGGTTGGGTCCATTGTTCTTTCGGTTTTTGTCTGGTTGCGAATTACAAGAAAATCTGGTGCTGTAGTTTCTCATTCCTTGGACTTTGTTTTTTAATGTAATGTTTATGAATGTGCTGAACATGATTTGACCACTCGTCTCCTCTGCAAATGCATGCTTTTCACTTGCGAGGGAAAATAACACCCAAAAAAGGGCTTGAAGTTGGGTAATTACTAATATAGCTTAAAAAGTAGTGTTCACAATAACAAAAGAAGAAGGCGCATAGCCTAACTTCACCTCCCATAACCTTCCATGCATACATTTTTTTTCTCTAAAAATTTCCAAACAATTTTGTTTCTCAAATTTCAAAAGGAAAGACCCAACATATGATAGCCTGAAATGTTTTTGAAAAAAAGAACTTTTTTTGACAAATTTCCCCCACGTTTTTATCAAAACCTATCAAAGCCTACCCTAACATAACCTAACCAAACTTTACCCCTTCTTTGTATGCTTCATGGAGGTAAAATATGTAAATTTGTGTTTTAAGGTGTTTTATGAAATCTTGGCATTTTCCTTCAAATGCAATGTTTACCAATGTGACTAAGATGATGGGAGCACAATTTTTGTGCAAATGCTTACTTCTCAGATTGTGAGCAAAATAACACCAATAATGGGCTATGAGTTATGTAGCATGGCATAAAAAGAAATGTTTAAAAAATAAAATATATGCAACATAACCTAACCTAACCTCCCCTTGGAGAAAATAAGTATTTAAAAAAACTGCAAAGAAATTTGTTCTTGGAAAAATTTTCTAAATTTAAAAACCTAACCAAACCTAACCTGACCTAACATTAGCTGCTTTTGAAGAAAAAAAATAACTTCAATTCTTAAAAGAATCAAAAAAATTTCCAACTTAAAAAACTGAACAAACCTAACCTAACCAAACCTAACTCATTTGCTTGCTTCATGGAGGAAAATGTGTATAAAAACTTGTCTTGTTGCCACCTTAAAGCATAATAATACCAGTAAAATGTGTATAAAACTTGCCTTGTTGTTAGTTTATACTGCAATAATACCCAAACTTCTCAGCTAGGCTGTGGACAAATCTTGCCAAGATTCTTGGCACTGCTGCTAACAGCACCACAGCAAAATTATGGGCTGGTAGGTTTTTTGGAGTACCATGTTTATGAAGGTGACTTAGATGATGGAACCACTTGTGTTCTATGCAAATGCTTACTTTTCAGGTTGTGAGCAAAATAATGCCCAAAAGGCTTTGAGTTAGGCAACATAGCATAAAATAATTGGAGGGTGTTTTATTCTTCATTCCAGGAAACATCCACTGTATTTTAGGAAATGTGTACTCTCCATTACTTAGCGTTTCTAGGGTATACACCATATGTTGGCAAATCCCAATATTATACCCTCCATTATTTGGTGCTTCTCAAGGTTATACACTCCATATTTTGGCTTGCCCAAAAATTATACACTCTGAGTCCAAGACTGAGAAGCGAAAATCCAACACTGCTTAAGGGCCTTGAGTCTCACTTCCCACCTCCCAGTCCATTAATCATCCAAATACCTACATCCTAACACCAGCACACTGCACAACAAACATTTACCACAAGATACCATCTCTGGACTTCCAAATTCAAAACATGAAGTAATCCCTCATCAAATGAAGGAAGCTTCCGTACGTCGCCTCGCTAGTAAAGAAAACTACCACTCTCCAGGACGGATTGGAAATTTAGAGGCTCTTGGCCGGGGGTGAATCATGCCTCTCCAGCTTCCACTCTTTTGGGAGCTTTTTAAACCACTCCGAAGAAAGGCAATGAATACTTAACTTTTGAATGCTTCCTGAAAGATTGGGATGTTCTACATCAGCTTATGGAAAAGAAAAGGTGTATTTCTGAATTTTGAAGCAGTCACAGCCGATCTACATAAAGATATCAGCTAAAATTTGCGCGTGAAAATTAGCCAGATCCGTCCAAGACATTCTCCAAACCTGTTAAGACTTTGTGGCAAAATATACCACCAGATAACCAGAAATTTTGGTGTCTTTTGATTTCATGACATACATTGCTTCAGAGCGCCACATATTCGTGACACAAATACTGTTCATGTCACTCGGACACAGATATTCTACAACTCCGCAAAAATAAAATTTGACTGTTGATTTAATCTGGGTGGCCCAGAGTTAAGATACTAAAGTACAGTTAAGATAATTGAAGAAAACAATTATTTCTTGAATTTTTTGGGGGGATTTATTTTATCACATTTTATTTTTTTTTAGCCTTTTCTGTAGGTCATAGGTGTTCCTCACTGTGGGTGCTAATTGGGTCATAGTTCCTCGCTGTGCTATGCTAATTGTCCATATCCGCCACACTAAATACCATTAACCGATTGCCGTATTATTCCGCCACGTGGTGGTACTTCCCTTGGTTACTTCCTTCCATTGCTTTTCGATCAGGTGAGGTAAGGATGGGTCCATTGTTCTTTCGATTTTTATCTGGTTGTGAATTACAAGAAAATCTGGTGCTGTAATTTCTCATTTGACTGTTTTTTAATGCAATGTTTATGAATGTGCTGAATATGATTTGACCACTCGTCTCCTCTGCAAATGCATGCTTTTCACTTGCAAGGGAAAATAAGACCAAAAAAGGGCTTGAAGTTGGGTAATTACTAATATAGCTTAAAAAGTAATGTTCACAATAACAAAAGAAGCTGGGGCATATCCTAACTTCACCTCCCATAACATTCCATGCATGAAATAATTTGTTTTCTCTAAAAAAATTCCAAACAATTTTGTTTCTCAAGTTTCACAAGGAAAAACCCAACATATGATAGCCTGAAATGTTTTTTTTTAAGAAAAAAGAAACTTTTTGACAAATTTCCCCTACATTTTTTTCAAACTTATTACACAGCCTAACCTAACATAACCTAACCAAACTTTACCCCTTCTTTGTATGCTTCATGGAGGTAAAATAGGTAAATTTGTGCCTCAATGTGTTTTATGAATTCTTGGAATTTTCATTCGAATGCAATGTTTATCAAAGTGACTAAGATGATGGGAGCACTATTTTTGTGTAAATGCTTACTTTTCAGATTGTGAGCAAAATAACACCAAGAAGGGGTGTTATGAGTTACGTAGCATAGCATGAAAAGAAATGTTTTTAAAATAAAATATATGCAACATAACCTAACCTCCCATTGGAGAAAAAGTGTGAAAAAAGGAAAAATGCAAAGAAATTTTTCAAAAAGAATGCAAAATGAAAAAAATGAAAAAAAGGGAAAATAATGCAAAAAAAGAAATCCAAGAAATTTGTTCACTGCAAAAATTTTCCTAATTTTAAAACCTAACCAAACCTAACCTAACCTACCATTAGCTGCTTTTGAAGAAAAAAAATAACGTTCTTTTTTTCAATTCTTAAAAGAATCCAAAAATTTTCCAACTTAAAAAACTGAACTAACCTAACCTAACCAAACCTAACTCATTTGCTTGCTTCATGGAGGAAAATGTGTATCAAACTTGCTTTGTTGTTAGTTTATACTGCAATAATACCCAAGCTTCTGAACTATGCTGTGGACGAATCTGGCCAAGATTCTTGGCACTGCTGCTAACAGCACCACAACAAAATTATGGGCTTGTAGGTTTTTTTTAGAGTACCATGTTTATGAAGGTGACTTAGATGATGGAACCACTTGTTTTCTGTGCAAATGCTTACTTTTCAGGTTGTGAGCAGAATAATGCCAAAAAGGCTTTGAGTTAGGCAACATAGCATAAAATGATTGGAGGGTGTTTTATTCTCCATTCCGAGAAACATCCACTGCATTTTAGTAAATGTGTACACTCCATTACTTAGTGTTTCAAGGGTATACACCATATTTTGGCAAACCTAAAAATTATACTCTCCATTACTTGGTACTTCTCAAGGTTATACACTCCATATTTTGGCTAGCCCAAACATTATACACTCTGAGTCCAAGACTGAGAAGTGAAAATCCAACACTGGTTAGTGCAGTGTTAGTCCAAAAGACCACATAGTTTTTGTGTTCCAAGTCAATATAGCTTCCAGTTTGTCCTCTGGATTCCTTGTCAAACTTAGGCACCTTGAACCAATAGGTTCCATTTATCAATATTCTGTGTTTTTTATGAAGCAATCAAAGTTACATTCTACATATTTCATCAGCATTGCTAGCAAAACCTACTTTGGTATTGAAATTCCTGTGAGAATTAGAATTGGTGATCATTTATAATTTATGCTTATCATTATGCCAGGTCAGCTCACTCTATCTTGTTCCTCAGCCCACATGACCTGGGTGCAAAAAGCCACTGCAAAATGCCTATTGAATGCTTAAAATTTGAGGGAATGAATTGCTTTGGTATACCTACCTACCTAGGTACCTACCTAAGTGGGTGTAATTGCAATGCATCAGTATTGTTTCCTTGCATTCTGCTATAGGGCATTGTCCTTTTGCCAGGAATGGGAACTGCCTTCTTAATCCCTTATTTAAAAAATAATCCTGCAATGAATTCAGCATGATATCCATAAAGGACACCTGACTTCATAGAAAGTGACAAAATTCCTTGCAGAATGCATACAATGAATGTAGGTTCACAATATGCACAATACCTAGGTAGGTACCTACATACCTAGGTGCCTACCCTATAGGGTAAATTTTGAGATCAAGGTAAATATTGATTTTGTGGATTTTTGTATGTAATAGTATGCTTTCTGACGTGATGAAGACGATGCTATCACTTATTTTCACTGCAAATGATTACTTTTAAGTTGATGGTGGTTGTTACAATTGATGACATCATAGG
Source organism: Ashinkailepas kermadecensis (assembly GCA_034440615.1). Taxonomy (NCBI): domain Eukaryota; kingdom Metazoa; phylum Arthropoda; class Thecostraca; family Neolepadidae; genus Ashinkailepas; species Ashinkailepas kermadecensis. The sequence goes on along the minus strand of JAOTOM010001789.1, from coordinate 69,166 downwards.
CACAAGTAACCTAACCTAACCTAGACTAAGATAATGTAGCATAATATATAAAATGTATCATAGCATAATATAATCTAACCTAACCTAACCTAACCAAACCGGAAAACCAGAATCCTCCGAAGCAAGTTTTTCGGCCATGACGTCTTCGAATGTTTGCGACATTGCATAGGCAACTCTAGTAACAATACCTACTAAACTTTCAGAAATTTAGTAAATATTCTTACCAAACACACTTCCTCTCTTAGTAAATATGCATACTAAACCTTCGAGGATGTGTTGGACAGCACTGCCCTTAGCGATTACAGCATCACAATGAATTTCCGGCATTGGTCGCATTGTGGACTCGTCGGTTTGGGAGTATGAATTCTTGGAAATAAATGTCTAATTAAGACAGAAACATAAGGTTTTCGATGTCAGAGTATTAAATCGGGTGCATGAAGTGTTGAACTTCTTCATCACGTCTATGACACACCAGGTACTGATAATTATATGTGATGTGCTATATTTGTAGAGTGAAGATTTTGATAGTTTATTTCTTTGCCAACTGAGAAGTAATCATTTGCGGAGAAAATCAGTGGTCACATCGTCATTTTACGTTAAAATACCAAGTATTTAAACAAATCCAAAGAATCAAAATTTACCTTGATCTCCAATTATACCCCCAATAGACATGTTTGAGTTGATGTCCAAGCAATCACTGGCATTGTAGGCTGTTCCATATGGTACCTAGGGTACCTACCTACTATGTTAAAATCAAAACTTAGTTGGACTCAGGCTAATATTGGAAGGTTATAAAACCCCACCAAGTTAGGAAATTGCAGCTTTGGGTACCTAGGTCATAACCAGGTACCTACCTACCTACCTACCTAGGTACAATTAGATTCAACATCAATATCAGAATTTGCAATTTCAGTTTTACTGGCAATCTTCATGCTATGCTTGTGGTTCAACACCAATAAAAATAACACGCATATCCAAATATAAAATAAGTCAAAATAGCATAGGCACACATGGAAACACCCACCTACGGTACGAAGGCGTCTGCCTACCTAGATAATTATTTTGGTCAAGGCCATGCACACCTTGCTCAAACAATTATATTTCGTACACCATGCGCAAAATTCACTTCCTGAGCTGTATCCAATGCGATATATAACAGGTGGCGTCATACCTACTGCGCAGCTTTCTGCGCAGATCCTTAAATGACGTCATCTGGGTTACCCCATTTAACATGGGCCCAGCCGCTAACACGTTGCCGAAGATGTGCAACGTATGTACACTATGGGAAAGACATAACGGTTTAAGAGATATAGGCTGTATCTGTAACATGAATTATGTACGCCTGGATTGGAAACCAACAGCTGTTTGCGTATCAGCCCACCTAGCGGAGGGTAAGTAAAAACACGGAAAAGCGGCCGGTTTTAGGCCGTGCGTCTATGGGAGTTCAGGGTGCGCATTTTGTATTGTCATTTTTTCCCACTTGATTCAGCCATCCCAGAAGGATTGCATCAGCCTTCCGTGATACATAATTGATCAAGGAACCTTACCGTTATTTCCTTATTTATTTATTACGCTCCGTTCAGTAGTTGTCGTGGTGCGAAGTGAAGACATCTGTGAGAGGGAGCCCACCTCGCCCCAAGGGTCGGCCCACCGATGTTGATATCTT
>JAOTOM010001789.1:0-62500 GCA_034440615.1 Ashinkailepas kermadecensis | reverse complement strand
GACTCAGACATGCGCCAGCACCGCTTTTCGATAGTCGCCAAATCGTCGACCCCGTAGTGAGAGCGCCGGGAGCGGCTGAGATGCAACATGTTGGCTGACCTTGCAAAAACGCCTGATAAATATACGTCAAATATCGGTTGTTTGTCCTTCAAAATATGCGTGTCGTACATCGTTTCATCCTGTTTGCATGAACATGCTCTGGGAAGACCAGTAAGGTTTATGCTGGTTCATAAATCCCACTAGAGTCTGGGCTTCCCCACTTAAATTTCTCAATGGGAATCCCCGGAGAATTCGCACTGGGAATAGTATAAAATCCCTCGGAGACTGTGTAGGAATCCCATGGTAGATTCCCATAGGGAAGCGCATGGTATTCCAACACGATTGTCTCATGGGGAATGTTTCATATCCTGACAAGGACAATCCCATGCAATTTCATGGGTCAATCCCATGGGATTTTTTTCACTAGGGATGCGTCCAGCCTATTGCCGTGAAATCCCACCTAGTCAAAGGGAGCTTCAATGGAGAAAGCAACCAAAAAAAGCCTTAATAGTAACGGTAGGAGAAGTTATTTTTCCCCAGAACGTACATTTTTATCAAGAAGTAAAATGGCAGTAAGTTGGCAGTACCTACACTGAGGTCAAAGCGACGAAGAAGGCTCATATGTACAATGTTTCTATACAAATGCATGCTACAAAACCAGCAATTGGGTCTATTAATAGTGGTATTATTTATAAAAACAGGGGGGGGGCCCCCCAGAGGGGGGGGGGGGGGCGGCGCGCGGGGGGGGGGGGGGGAGGAAAAAAAAATTTTTTTTTTTTTTTTTTTTTTTTTTTTTTTAAAAAAAAAGAGAAAAAGGACGCTAAATGCCTCTGTAATAAAGACAAGGTGCATAACGTAGGGCAGTTGCCGCCACGGTAGCGCAGTTGGATAGAGCGCTGGTGTGCTCTAGTCTCCCCTGTTCTGGGGACACAGGGTTCGAGTCGATTCGCGCGCTCGCATTTAGCCCCCGGCTGGGAGGGTCAGTTGGCAGCTGGCCCAATAAGGTCGGGGACGAGCTACCGGGCGACCGTGTCGGTGCATTGACGGCACGTCAAACTTTCGGTCAAAATTCTGCCGTTGAACTGGAATTCATGGATCGGGTGGTGAGACAGGGCCTCCTCTAAAGGAATTTTCACTAGGTGACATTTCTTGCTCATATCCAATCAGTACAATATGGCGTCACAGGTGGATCTAGCCCTCCGGTTGGGGGTGGGGGCGGGGGACTATCGTCCCCCCCCCTCCCAGTGGCATACCTAGGGTTTGCGCCATGGGAGGGGAAAGCGGATTTGGAGGGTATCCAACCTACTACTATTTTTGGTTTAAAGACGCCGGATTTCGATCACTATTTTCAAGGGGGTCCTTTTTACTTTTTCTAAAATATAAGTAATTAGTGACCAACTTAATTCTCCTGTCGAGGGGGCCTAATTTATCACCAATCGTTTCTGAGTCACCGGATTTCAACCCTAACTTCCCCATCCTGTTCGAAGGTTTTCTTTCGGTATACCTTGATACCTCAGTCTACTGAAATTACACCTGTATAAATCACTTTAAAGTGTAAACTTTTCCAATTTAAGGAAATCCAGTTCATGAAGCTCGGTCGCCACCAAGCCAACGTTCGTGGACGTGTTCACCGGCCTTGCGGATTCGGCGCATTCGCCACACTTCGTGCGATTCTACGGTTTCGGCTAGGCCTTCTATGTTTTGCTAATTGCTACAAATGATAGTCTGGCGCCATACTTGACGTGATGCAATGCTTCGGATGGGGGTTGCCTGGGAAACTTCGATTTATTCCATTCGATTATTACTTCTCTTCTTACCACATTTTTTGGTGGTTAAGAAATCCGGATACCCGCTGAGCTCTGATGCACTTCATTCGTTTGGCAAAATATGTCCCCAGATTGGCTCCATACTGAGTCCATGGCCCATTGGGTTTTCCTTTGTCTACATATGTGCTTTCGGGCTCCAGCCAATTTTTGTTAGGTTGTTTTTGTTTTGTTTTGTTTTGTTTTTTGTTTGGTTTGTTTGTTTGTTTGTTTTGGGTTTTTTGGTTTTTTGTTTGTTTTTTTTTCACGTTTGTTTCAGGTTCTGGTGTCGACCATACACCAGCCTGTTTGTTTTGTTTTTCTTTTTACTTTTTACACGTCATGGGTAGGGTTGGGAGAGAGTCGGTATAGGAGTTGTTCGGATATTGTTTGTTCGGATGCTGTCTACTTTCGGGTGGTTTTGGTACGTGCTTTTGTTTTCTTGGTAGTTGTGTTTGGTTTGTTGGTAGATGTAGTGTTTGTTTTGTTGGCTGCTCGTGTTGTCGGTGCTTGGGTTGTCTGAGGGGTGGTGTCTGTGGTGTCTGAGCTAATGTAGTCGTCTTCTGAGTCTGTGATTGGTCCATAATGGTTGTGGTGGTTTTGCGCTAGAGGTGCTTGGCGTGGTTCTGGGGAGGATATGGTAGAGGTGATGGGTTGAATGCTTCACGGTGTGGTATGGGAGGTGGTGCCTGTGCTTGTAGCGTGTTTTGTGTGGTGGGTTGTGGCCTTATGACTATTGTTGGGTCTGTCTGGGTGTTCCTGGAGCAGTCAGTGGGTTCTTGAGGGGGAACCGTATATTGTTTGTGTCTGTGTGGACGGCTCTTGGTGGCGAAAGGGCTGTGCGGGGAGCGACGGATACTGTTCGGCTGCCCACTCCCTTGCCCGAGACGGGGCTATACCCTCTATGCGGATGAGCCTGAGAACACCTTTCTCCCTCTTCCACCGAAGGCAAGCCCCGTCCCGGGAGCCGTGTTCTCCGTCGCATCCCACACAACGCCGAGTTTTGCTGATGCAGGTGTTGGTGTTGTGTGGGCCGGCATAGAGAGCACATGTTGGGTTTGTGTGTTTGCAGGCCCCCTTGCAGGCCTGCACACCTCCGAACAGAGGTGTGCAGGATGTGATGGGCCGCACCCCGCCATCGACCACGACTGCCCCAAGTGGGCATACGAGAGGGAGGTGTGCCGGTATGCGGAAATTCACAGGGTGCCACACGCAGGACACACGCAGCACCACCACCACTGACACTCCCACAACCTCACCTCCCCACACCTCACCTACCGCCGGGCGAAGTAACGCCGCGACGCTCACCACCCATAAACCCACACCCCCTCCAATCCCGGCCCCCACCCGCCCTACCATCCCACCAGTAGCCGGCTCCAGGATCCCGGCACACCTCCCTCCCCAACGCTCCTCTAACCCTCGCCCCAACACCCCCACCAATCCCCGACATCACCGGCCCACCGCCCCTCGACGCCACCGGGCACCACTCCTTCTCACGCCACCCCACCCCGGACCTCCTGCCACTCCCACTCCACTTCAGACCCACATCACCTTCACCCACATCCCGACCCACCACACCACTTCCGCCACCGACCCATAATCCCACGCCCACCCCACCGCGGTCAGGGCCTCCTTCCCCTCCCACCCCATTTCAGACCCGGCCAGTGCCCCCACCACCCCACCTCAGGCACGGCCTCCCACATCGACCCCGCATCATCCCTCTGCCAACACCCATCCGACCCAGACCCGGTCTCCATCCTATCCCCCACCGCTACCCAGCCTTCCCCCACACGACCTGGGCGTACACCTTCCCCGCACCACCTACAATCGGCCAGGGCCCCAATCGCCACCCTGACGCCTTCCGCCCACTCCCCCCTCCAGGGCCTCGGCCCCTGCCATACTCATCCGTCCGGCCCAGACCAAGGCCACCTCAACAGCCACCCAGACACCCCGCAAGCCCACGGCCACCGTCTCCTGCCCAACCGACCCCCCCCCTCTCCCCATGACCCCCTGCTCATCTACCAAAACCCACTCCAAAAACCTCGTCTGAGGATAGCACTCACCACTCCTGCTAACCCCGTCGAACCCTTAACCCCAGATCAGCGAATCCCTCCGGAACCTACCGCGCCTCCCAAGCGCAAATCCCGTCGCCACTCCACCCGATCACCTCCCAGGATCCGGGCGACCAGGTCCAGGCTACCAACCCTGCCTGGGTCACCACCAAACCCTCTCTCTGTTCACCGGTTCAACCTTTCTCCCCAACTCAACACCGACACAACCAGTTTAGGATCACCAACAGTCACTAAACACATTCGGCAAAGGAAATTTTGCTGCAGTGGAACACCGGTGGCCTTCCAGGCAAGTTCATAGAATTCAAATCTGAATTCTTGCAACAAAAGCCATTACTAGCTGCGCTCCAAGAAACTCACTTTCGCGATTCTGACTCCAACTGGAATAAAATCCCAGATTACACTTGGCACGTTGACAACGTAAACGGCCCACATAGGAAATTGGGCGCAGCCATACTCATTGCAAACAGCATACCTCATGGTCGAGTAACGTTAAATACTCCCCTTAATTGCGTAGCAGATATGGGCCGAAATAAAAGCTTTTTTCAGTATTCTCGCAACTATTCTCATAGCACTACAAGAAACATGGTTTTTGCCTAATGATACATACAACTTCAATCTTTTCAATTATTCCCTGCATCGCCACGACGAGATCCGTGGATCACATCGCAGTGGCGGTACAGCACTTTACATCAACAATGATTTTACACATACACAAATTACACTTAATTCATCTTTACAAGCCGTAGCTTGTACTTTACGTTTCCATGGTGGAAATATAGATGTATGTTCCATTTATATTCCACCACACACACACAACACAAATATTTTGACACAATTAGAAAACCTTATAGCACATTTCAAGAACCCATTCATACTACTCGGAGACTTTAATGCACATAGTCCAGCCTGGGATCAAGCACGTACACATAGAGACACTCGAGGCCACATCATTGAACACATTTTAGACCGATATAATTTAGTACTACTTAACACCGGAGAACCAACATTTTTTCACCTTGGACATAATACAGAAACAGCTATTGATTTATCAATATGCTCTCCGACCCTGGCCAACGATTTTGACTGGACCATTGATACCGACATTCATGGCAGCGACCACTATCCCATCAAATTAACACCCACATTTTCAACAGCGACCGATACCACACCCAGTTTCATCCCCCGCTGGAAAATTTCGGAGGCCGATTGGACAACATTTCAGAAACTTTCACATATTCAATACAACCCCAACATTTATCCCGTCGAAAACATCAACTTAATTACAAATACACTTATCGAAGCAGCATCTACTACAATTCCACTCACAAAACCTTTTGCAAAACGAAAGCCAGTACCTTGGTGGACTCCCGAAATTGCACGTGCCATTGCGGTAGAAAAAAGAGCATTTAGGAAATACCTAAGACACCCCGATCAACAACATTTAATTATACGTAACCATGAACGAGCGAGGACACGCCGCCTTATTCGCGATGCTAGGCGTCATTCATGGTCAGAATATTTAAAACAGCTCACTTTTCGAACACCTTTAAGCCAAATCTGGCAATTAATCCGCCGATTGTCCGGACGCACCCCATTTAAATCACTCCCGGCCCTCAAAATCAAAAACATCACCATTACAGACACAAAAGCAATAGTAAACACAATAGCGGACACCATGGCTCAGCATAGCTCGGATAACAATTACAGACCCGAATTCTTACAAAATGCACAATCCACTTTTCACACCGATTTAGCACAATTCCATTCTGCCAGCGCTGAAACATACAATGCTCCTTTTCAAATTTTAGAACTGGAGACAGCCATTTCTTCCGCCGGCAATAATTCCGTAGGGCCCGACAATTTACATTATTATTTTTTCAGACATTTACCTGATCACACCAAACATTGCATTTTGCACACATTTAATGCACTATGGACAACTCACGCTTTCCCCAAAACTTGGAAAGAATCTTTCGTTATACCCATCCCAAAACCTGGCAAGGACCACAGTAACCCCACTAATTTTCGACCCATTTCACTCACCAGTTATTTAGGGAAACTTTTTGAACGCATAGTTATCAAAAGACTGAACTGGCACCTGGAAACAAATTCCCTTCTATCTCCTTTTCAATGTGGTTTTCGGCGAGGACGCAGTACAATAGATCACCTTATTCGGTTAGAAACAGACATCCGCCTAGGCTACAAAAAACATGAACACACAGTCGCAGTATTTTTAGACATAAGCAAAGCTTACGATATGGTTTTCAAACCCGCATTACTTTTCAAAATTCAGCAACTCGGTATAAAGGGACACTTAGCTCATTATTTAGTAGGTTTTTTATCCGGTACTCGCCATTCCACGTCAGGTGCCGGTCAGCCATCTCCGATCCACATATTCTTATAAACGGACTACCACAGGGAAGCTGCATTTCACCAGTTTTATTCAACCTCATCATGAACGACCTTTTCACCGACATGCCTATTAATGTATCATACTCTTTGTTTGCCGATAACAGCGCAATCTGGTGTTCCGGGAAAAATTACGAGCATTGTTTATTTCACCTACAAAACGCACTAGACAAAATATATCAATGGTCCCTGAAGAATGGTTTCATTTGTTCCCGCTACAAGATCTGCAACCATGATATTTAGCAAATCACTTCCCCGCCCAATTCCAGAAACACAGTTTCACTTCGGAAACAATTATATACCTTTTGTAAATTCGTTTAAATTCCTTGGTATTATTTTTGACCGTAGGCTTTCAATGCATAAACACATCAAACACATCCAGAACAAATGTTTTCACCGACTGAATTTATTTCGATGCATCAATTCTTCATCACTTGGAGCCGACCGTCATACGCTTCTACTACTTTACAAATCCTTAGTTCTACCCATAATTAAATATGGATCCGTGGTATATACCGGTGCTAAAACATCCTCCTTACACATTTTACACACCATTCAAAATAAATGTCTCCGTATCGCACTCGGTGCAATGACTACTTCACCCATGATTTCTTTAGAAGCCGAATCGGGAATTCCTTCCCTAGCTCTCCGTAGAATGCAGCGAACACTTAGGTACGCCTCCAAAATTCAAGTTCTCGCAAGCCACCCCACACACGCGTCATTAAAAATTCTCCCAAATTTACATCATCATTATTTAGGTCCAGCCGAAAAACGAACTGGTCTCACTATAGCTTCTCGGGTCAAAACATTTTCTGAACAATTTCATTTCACTATTCCACGCATTACTTCTCTTCCTCCACCAACTACACCACCGTGGCAGATAGCCGAACGACACATTTTTATCTAACCACCACTCCAAAATCACAGCTTTGTCCAGAAGATGCGAAACAAAAATTTCACAAATTTCGGTCTCGTTATTCTCATCTTCCTTTTGTTCTTACTGACGGTTTCTAAAGACGCCAACTTTACAGGAAATGCCATAGTTTCTGGAACATACAAAAAAACAAATCGACTACCAGACGGAACATCAATTTTCATCGCCGAATTACATGCTATCCTCATTGCCCTCCGTTACATTCGCAATCGTTTTCTCTGTCACCCCATGCGCAGCGTCGTCATTTGTTCGGACTCCAAATCTGTTTTACAATCTCTTTCGTCGCTTTCTTTTTCACATCATTGCCATATTTATATTTATGAAACGTTAGGAACACTTCATCTGATGGCCGTGAAGGTCCGTTTCCTGTGGGTGCCCAGTCACTGCGGCATCCCAGGGAACGAAGAAGCAGACACATTAGCAAAAGCATCATTACACCTCCAAAACATTACAGAAACTCCACCACATTTTGAAGGTATTGAATCATCAATACAGCAGAGCATTCGACATTTATGGACACAAAATTGGACACAAAACACGAACCATACACAATTACATATCAAACCTGTCGTCGATATCTGGACCACATCATATAAAAAAAACGACACGAAGAAAAAGTCTTATCACGTTTACGCATCGGCCATACTTTTCTAACACATCGATATATCTACACGGCTTCACCCAGACCTTCATGCCCATCATGCAACACCTATCTTACAGTTACACATATTCTTTTTCACTGTCAGAAGTTCCTCGGCCCTCGAAAAATACTGACGGTCTATTGCCATATACACAAAATTCCGTTTTCTCTGCCAACACTATTGGGGGATAATCATCCATTTCTCCTCAAACTACTTTTCATTTTTCTCCATCCAACCAATTTGCTCCAAGACTTATAAAATGACTTTTCCAGCACTATATTTTTTCTCTTTTTTTTCTTTCCACGGCACGAAATGGCCTGAGGAGGCCGAGGTGCCTTACCAAACAAAATGTCAAACGTCAATAAATAATGGAGTATTCAGTACTATCCGCTCGCACCTGACCAGAGCCCGCTGACTACTCCTCTGTGCCATATTTTTGGCGCGACTGACTGCTTGTTACTGCAGTTCTTTATTTTTAATTTTCGTGGGGCGGCACCCATCGCTCTTTTTCTCATTTCGTTCTCTAGTGGGGTGACACCCGTCGCCCCACTCGGTTTACATCGTCGTAGTATTTCCGTTCCCTTTGTTCTGCGTGTTTATTTATATTTCGTTCGGTAGGGTTTTTTCCCCGTCATGGGGAAAAAGAAGAAAAAGGATCATGACCCCAGTTCGCCACAGGACTCCGAGTCTGAGTTTCCCCCGTTGACCACACCAGATGACCATTGCGCGACCCCGGACGCGGCCCCTGATGCCCAACCTCTCGACACAACCATTGATGACCCACGCAGGACAATTCCCCTTGATGACGCCATGGAAGCCCTTTGCGCCACGCCGACCCCTGCTCGTTCCAAGAGCACGAACCCGTCTCGCAATCCAGACCAAACTATCACGATCCACGCCGCTGACCAACGCCCGACCCAGACCACGCCCTTCCAACCTGAACCAATCCAACCCATCGAACCCTACCTCGACAGTGCTGGCTCGTACATCGTCGTCAAGCCTGTCGAGTAGTCCGTTTCCTTTCGCCGTATCAACGTTTTCTGGCCGACTAAGCAACTCCTTGCCATCTGCTCCTTAGCCAATCCCGACATTGAAGCCCCTGCGAACGGAACCTTGGTTATTAAAACCCAATCCCGAGCCCAAACCAAAGCCCTCATCCGCACCACCACATTTTGTGGAAAATCCGTCACCATCACTCTCAATTATAACCGCAACACCACCAAGGGCACCGTCATCGCGCCAGAGCTCCGCTTCATGTCTGAGGAAGATATCCAGGCGGAGCTCAGGCCGGTGGGGGTGACCCACGTCCGACGCATCACTTCCTTTAAAGACGGCCAGAAACGAGATACAAGCCTCCTTGTCCTTACCTTCAATTCTACCACTCTTCCCAAGACCCTCCTAGCCGGCTACATCCGATACCAAGTCCGTGTCTTTATTCCCAATCCTCTCCGCTGTTTTAATTGCCAGCGCTTCGGTCATGGCAGTAAAACTTGTCGACAACCAGCCCGCTGCCCCAAGTGCGGCGAACCACCCCATCCTGATTCCACTTGCTCCAAGCCTGCCCACTGTCTCAACTGTAACACATCCGACCACCTGACCACATCATCCCTATGTCCAGTTTGGCGCAAGGAGAAGGAGGTCTGCGCAGTCAAAGCCACGACTGGGGTGTCCTACCCCCAGGCCAGGCGGTCTGTCGAGGCCACCTCCCCCTCCACCAAAACGTACGCACAGGCGACCAGCATTGCTCCCCCCACCCCTCGCGTCAACACCACTTCTACTTCGATGCAAACCGACATCATTCCCGGCTTAGCTCCACTTAAAAAACTCACACCACTGACCACACCGACACAAAACACCGTGGCTCCCAACACAAAGACCACTCCGGCTCCACACACTCAGGCAAATTCCACAAGGAATGCCAGACCCCGCAACTATTCGGCTGCTGGGGAAATACGTACCACTTCGGTGGGCCGCCGATCAAGCCCGACGCGTCCAGTGCCGGCCGGCGGCCACGTGACCCGACCGACGCATTCCAGCGGGCGGGCATCCACCGCGGCAGTGGCCGGCCGCTGTGACCATGCCAAGGTCACCGGTCGGTCGGACGGCTCGGGCGGGTCAACCGCCGCCGTCCGCACCCAACCCACATGCCGGCCTGAGTTGCAATCTTGGATACGCCATGCACCGAAAGGTGCCGACAAACATTAATACTTCATATCCCAATGTCTGCATTCTTACAATGGAATTGCCGAAGCTTAATCTCCAAATGGGCCGAAATTAAAGCATTTTTCACTATTCTCACACCTATTCTCATCGCACTCCAAGAAACATGGTTTTTGCCTACAGATACATATAACTTCAATCTTTTCAATTACTCGCTGGACCTTCACGACGAGGTCCGTAGACCACATCGCAGTGGCGGTACAGCAACTTACACCAACAATAATTTTACAAGCAGTAGCTTGTACTTTACGTTTGCATGGCAGGAATATGGATGTATGTTCCATTTATATTCCACCACACACCGACAATACACATTTTTTGACACAATTAAAAAACCTTATAGCACATTTCAAGAACCCGTTCATATTACTCGGAGACTTTAATGCACATAGTCCAGCCTGGGATCAAGCACGTACACATAGAGACACTCGAGGCCGCATCATTGAACAAATTTTGGAACGACATAATTTAGTACTACTTAACACCGGAGAACCAACTTTTTTTTCCATCTTGGACATAATACAAAAACAGCTATTGATTTATCAATATGCTCTCCGAGTCTAGCCAATTATTTTGACTGTACCATTGACACCGACATTCATGACAGCGACCACCACCCCATCAAATTAAAACCCACATTTTCAACTGCGACCGACACCACACCCAGTTTTATCCCCCGCTGGAAAATTTCGAAGGCCGATGGGACAACATTTCTTGAACTTTCACATATTCCATACAACCCCAACATTTATCCCGTCGAAAACATCAACCAAATCACAAAAACACTTTTCGAAGCAGCTTCTACTGCTATTCCACTAACAAACCCTTTCACAAAAAGAACACCAGTACCTTGGTGGTGCCCCGAAGTAGCACAAGCCATCGCAGTTAGAAAGCGAGCATTTAGAAAATATCCTAGACATCCCGATTCATGTAATTTACTTCCTCGAAACCAGGAGCGAGCTCGAACCCGCCGCATCATTCGCGATGCTAGGCGCCGTTCATTGTCTTCATATTTGCAACAACTCACCTCTCAAACACCTCTAAGCAAAATTTGGCAGTTGATCCGCCGGTTGTCAGGACGCACCCCATTTAAATCACTTCCGGCCCTCAAAATCCAAAATACCACCATTACAGACCCACAAACAATAGTAAATACAATAGCGGACACCATGGCCCACAATAGCTCTGATAACAACTACAAACCGGAATCGTACAAAATGCACACCACACTTTTCACACCGATTTGACACAATTCGATTCTGACAATACTGAAACATACAATGCTCCTTTTCAAATTTCGGAACTGGATACTGCAATTTCCTCTGCCGGTAATACTTGTGTAGGTCCCGACAAATTGTATTATTCTTTTTCAGACATTTATACGACGACACGAAACATTGCATCTTGCGAACATTTAATTAATTATGGTCGGATCATATTTTCCCTGAATCCTGCAAGGAAGCCCTCATCATTCTTATACCAAAACCCGGCAAAAATCACAGCAACCCAAACAATTTTCGACCCATCGCTCTCACCAGTTGTCTCGGAAAACTTTTGGAATGTATGATTATAAAAATACTGACCTGGTACCTAGAAACAAATGCTCTTTTAACTTCGATTCAATGCGGTTTTCGTCATGGACACAACACAATAGATCATCACATTCGATTAGAAACGGACATCCGCCTTGGTTATCAAAAACATGGACACACCATCGCAGTATTTTTAGTATTGTTTTTTTTTTAAATAAAGTTTTTTTTTGGTATTTACGCAGTATTTTTTCACAAAGCATATGATATGGTATACAAACCCGCATTAATTTCCAGACTTCTTCACATCAGCGTCAAAGGGAATTTAGCTCATTATTTGAGAAGGATTTTTGTCCGGTTCCCGTTATTTTCATCTCCGATGCTGGTCAGCGATTTCCGAGTTGCATTTCATGAAAAACGGATTACCACAGGGAAGCTGTTTATTGCCAGTTTTATTTAACATCATCATTAACGATATTTTCGTCGACATGCCACCTAAGTTATCAGTCTCCCTTTTTGCCGATGACAGCGCTATTTGGAGCACAGATAAAAATGAAAAGCATTGCTTAATTAGACTCCAAAACGCACTTGACCAGGTATACCAATTTTCTCTCAAATACGGTTTCACATTTTCGCCTCCGAAATCATCCACCATGATATTTAGCAAATCACCTCCAAGCCCACATCCGGAAACACCGCCTCACCTCGGAAAGACCGACGTACCCTTTGTAAATTCTTTTAAATTTCTTAGCATTATTTTTTATCGTAGGCTTTCCATGCATCAATACATCAAACACGTCCAGACCAAATGTTTTCACCGACTCAATTTATTTCGCTGCATTACGTCTTCATCATTCGGATCCGATCGTCATACGCTTTTACAATTGTACAAATCCTTGGTTCTTCCCATTATAGAATATAGTTCGGTAGTTTACGCAGGTGGCAGTACCACCGCTTTGAAAATTTTTGACACCTTACAAAATAAATTTATCCGCATAGCACTCGGTGCAATGACCACATCTCCCATTACTTTTCTACAAACCGAATCAGGAATCGCACCACTAGCTCTCCGAAGAATTGAACAAACACTCAGGTATGCCGCAAAAATTCAATTTAGAGAACACCACCCCACACACGCATCTTTACAAATTCTCCCAAATCTACACCACGCATATTTAGGTCCCGCCGAAAAGCGTACCGGCCTTACAATAGCTTCACGCATTAAAACATTTTCTACACAACTCCAATACAACATTCCACATATTACTGCTCTTTCTCCACCAACTACACCACCGTGGCAGATGATCGAACGACATATTTTCTATCTCACCACCACTCCAAAATCACAGCTTTGTCCAGAATACGCCAAACAAAAATTCCACCAGCTTCGTTCTCGTTATCGCCATGTTCCTTTTGTTTTCACCGACGGATCCAAAGACGCAAATTGCACAGGAAATGCCATTGTTTCAGGTACACACACAAAACAGCATCGCTTGCCAGACGGGTCCTCCATTTTCATCGCCGAATTACACGCCATCCTCATTGCCCTCCGTTATATTCGCAACCGTTTTCTCTGTCACCCCATGCGCAACGTCGTCATTTGTTCGGACTCTAAATCTGTTTTACAATCTCTTTCGTCACTTTCGTTTCTACGCTTTTCCTCCTCTGACCACACCCGACGACCATCGCACGAACACAGACCTGGCCCCTGATGCTCCCTCGATTGATACAAACGTTGATTGCCCTGCGCCGAACTATTCCCCTCGATGACGCCATGGAAGCCCTTTGCGCCTCGCCGACCCCTGCTCGTCCCAAGACCACGACCTCGCCTCGCAATCCAGACCAGACCATCACTCTCCACGTCGCTGACCCACGCTCGAACCAGATCACGTCCTCCCAACCTGAACCTATCGAACCATACCTTGACAGTGCTGGATCATACATCGTGGTAAAGCCTGTCGAGGAGTCTGTCTCCTTTCGTCGTGTCAACGTTTTCTGGCCAACCAAGCAACTCCTCGCCATTTGCTCCTTAGCCAATCCTGACATTGAAGCCCCAGTCAATGGAACCCTCGTCATCAAACCCAAACCCGAGCCCAGACCAAAGCCCTCCTCCGTACCACCACATTTTGTGGTAAATCCGTGACCATTTCACTCCACTCCAACCGCAACACCACCCATGGAGTATTCAGTGCTACGAGGTTCCATATTGCCAGAGCCTGCTGATTACTCCGCCGTGCCAGTTTTGATCAGACTGACTGCTGGTTATTGTAGTTTATTTTTCATTTTCGTGGGATGACACCCGTCGCTCTTTTCGCATTTAATTTCCCAGTGGGGTGACACCCGTCGCCCCACCGGTTTTTTTGTCGCCGTATTTCCGTTCCCTTTGTTCTGCGCGTTGGTTTACATCTCGTTGGATAGGGTTTTTTCCCCGTGATAGGGAAAAAGAGGAAAAAGGATAATGACCCCAACTCGCCACCGGACTTTGAATCAGAATTTCCTCCTCTGACCACACCTGACGACCATCGCACGAACACGGACTTGGGCTCTGATGTTCCCTCACTGAATACGACCGTTGATGAACCACGCCGGATGATTCCACTCGATGACGCCATAGAAGCCCTTTGCGCTTCGCCGAACCCTGCCCATTGCAAGATCACGAACCCGTCTCGCAATCCAGATCATACTATTACGCTCCACGCCGCTGACCCACGCCCGAACCAGACCACGCCCTCCCAACCTGAACCCATCGAACCCTACCTCGACAGTGCTGGCTCCTTCATAGTAGTCAAGCCTGTCGATAAATCCGTTTCCTTCCGCCGTATTAACGTTTTCTGGCCGACCAAGCAACTCCTCTCCATCTGCTCCTTAACCAATCCTGACATCGAAGCCCCTGCCAACGGAACCCTTGTCATCAAAACCCAAACCCGAGCCCAGACCAAAGCCCTCCTTCGTACCACCACATTTTGTGGTAAATCCGTCACCATTTCACTCCACTCCAACCGCAACTCCACCAAGGGCACCATCTTCGCGCTGGAGCTCCGCTTCATGTCCGAAGCGGATATCCAGACGGAGCTCAGGCCGGAGGGGGTGACCCACGTCCACCGCATTACCTCATTTAAAGACGGCCAGAAACGCGATACAAGCCTCCTTGTCCTTACCTTCAACTCTACAACTCTTCCCAAGACCCTCCTCGCCGGCTACATCCGATATCAAGTCCGCGTATTCATTCCAAATCCTCTCCGCTGTTTGAATTGCCAGCGCTTCGGCCATGGCAGTAAAACTTGTCGCCAATCAGCCCGCTGCCCCAAGTGTGGAGAACCACCCCATCCTGATTCCACCTGCTCCAAGCCTGCCCACTGCCTCAGCTGTAACACATCCGATCACCTCACCACTTCCAATCAATGTCCAGTTTGGCGCAAGGAGAAGGAAGTGTGCGCCGTCAAGGCCACGACCGGGGTGTCCTACCCCCAGGCCTGGAGATCTGTGGAGACCACCTCCCCATCCACCAAGACGTACGCACAGGCGACCAGCACTGCTCCACCCACCCCTCTCGTCAACACCACTTCTACTTCCATGCAGACTGACATTATTCCCGGCTTAACCCCACTAAAAAAAAACTCACGCCACTTACCACACCGACACAAAACACCTCGACTGCCAACACACAGACCACTCCGGCTTCCAACAAGCAGACCACTACAGGCAGAAGGGACAGGCCTCGCAGTCATTCGGCTGCGGGAGAAAATTCTCGCTCCCCGTCAGCGGGCCGCCGATGGAACCCGGCGCGTCCAGCGCCGGCCGGCGCCCACGTGACAACTCCAAGCCGGCGGGCATCCCCGCGGCGGTAACCGGCCACCGTGACCTCGCCAAGGTCACCGGTCGGCCGGACGGCTCTGGCGAGTATTCCGCCGCCGTCCGCACCCAACCCACGTGTCCGCCGGAGCTACACTCCTAGGGCCGGCATGCACCAAAAGGTGCTGACAAACATTAATACTTTTTCTCCCAATGTCTACACTTTTACAATGGAATTGCCAAAGTTTATTATCCATATGGGCCGAAATGAAAGCTTTTTTTCAGTATTCTCCCACCTATTCTCCTAGCATTATTCAACACATTTTAGACCGACACAATTTAGTATTACTTAACACTGGAGAGCCAACTTTTTTCACCTCGGACACAACACAGAAACTGCAATAGATTTAACAATTTGTTCTCCGGCTTTGGCCAACGATTTTGATTGCACGGTCGACACCGACATTCCTGATAGTGATCATTATCCAATTAAATTAACACCAACATTTTCAACTGCGGCTGATACCACACCAAGTTTCATCCCGCGCTGGAAAACTTCGAAAGCAGACTGGATCAAGTTTCAAGAACTCTCATATGTACGATACAACCCAGATCTTTCCCCTGTGCAAAACATGAATTTAATCACAAATACACTTCTCGAAGCAGCATCTGTGGCAATTCCAGTTACAAAACCTTTTACAAAACGAACGCCGGTACTTTGGTGGAGTCCAGAAATATCACGTGCCATCGCGGTAAGGAAAAGAGCATTTAGGAAATATTTAAGACACCCTGATCAACAAAATTTAATCATTCGTAACCATGAACGAGCTAGGACACGCCGCCTCATTCGCGACGCCAGACGTCGTTCGTGGTCAGAATATTTAATGCAACTCACTTTTCGAACGCCTTTAAGCCAAATCTGGCAATTAATCCGCCGACTGTCTGGACGCACCCCATTCAAATCACTCCCGGCCCTCAAAATCTAAAATATCACCATTACAGACCCAAAAGCAATAGTAAAAACAATAGCGGACACCCTGGCTCAAAATAGCTCGGATAACAAATACAGACCTGAATTCTTACAACATGCACAACACACTTTTCACACCGATTTAGCACAATCAATTCTGACAACACTGAAACATATAATGCTCCTTTTCAACTTTCGGAACTAGAGACTGAAATTTCCTCCGCCGGTAACACTTCTGTAGGGCCAGACAATTTACATTGTTCTTTTTTCAGACATTTACCCGACCACACGAAACATTCCATCTTACGAACATTTAATTAATTATGGTCAGGTCATATTTTTCCCGAATCTTGGAAAGAAGCCACCATCATTCCGATACCAAAACCCGGCAAAGATCGCAGCGACCCCAACAATTTTCGACCCATTGTTCTCACCAGTTGTCTTGGAAAACGTTTTAAACGAATTATTATAAAAAGACTGACCTGGTACCTGGAAACGAATTCTCTTCTATCTCCCTTTCAATGCGGTTTTCGGCGAGGACGCAGCACCATAGATCACCTTATTCGATTAGAGACAGACATCCGCCTAGGCTACAAAAAAAACATGAACACACTGTAGCAGTATTTTTAGACATAAGCAAAGCATACGATATGTTTTTCAAACCGACATTACTTTTCAAAATTCAGCAACTCGGCATAAAAGGACACTAGCACATTATTTAGTAGGTTTTTTTTTATCTGGTTCTCGTCCATTCCATATCCAGTGTCGGTCAGCCATATCCGATCCACGTTTTCTTCAGAACGGATTACCACAGAGAAGTTGTATTTCACCAGTATTATTTAACATCATCATTAATGATCATTTCGATGACATGCCTGCCAATCTATCATATTCACTATTTGCAGACGATAGTGCGATTTGGTGCTCCGGCAAAAATTATGAACATTGTTTAATTCGATTGCAAAACGCTCTTGACCGAGTACACGAATGGTCCCTAAAGTATGGTTTCTTTTTGTCGACCCCAAAATCTGCAACACTGATATTTAGCAAATCGACACCCTGCCCAAACCCAGACACACCGCTTCACCTCGGTAACAACAACATACCTTTCGTAAATTCATTTAAATTCCTAGGTATTATTTTTGATCGTAGGCTAACCATGTATCAACACATCAAACACGTTCAGACCAAATGTTTTCACCAACTCAATTTATTTAAAATAAATTGAGTCCAACCCAACCCGACCTGACCCGACCCGACCCAACCCAGGCTAGCCTAGCCTAGCCTAACCTAGCCTAGCCTAGCCTAGCCTAACCTAACCTAACCTGCTTACCTTTTGGTTTATCATAGCTATAATATATATAATGTGCCATGAGGTTAGGTTGACTGGCTAATGCTACAAATGGTTCACATATCTTAATGAGATGGTCAAAGTAGCTTAACCTAGCCTAACCTAACCCAACCCAACCTAACCTGCTTACCTCTCAGCTTATCATAGCTATAATTTATATAATGCACCATGAGGTTAGGTTAGGTTAAGCTACTTCAACCATCTCATTAAAGTATGTGAACCATTTGTAGCATTAGCCAGTTGAAGCCTCGGTGCCATAACTATGACGTCATCACACCATACTGATGTGATGTCATTGTTTAAATTGAAAGGTAAGCATCAGCACCAAAAATGAGTGGTTGCATCTTCTTAGTCACCTTCATAAACATAATATTCTGAAAAATAATTCCAAAAAATCACAAAAACACCCTTTATCAAAAATTTACCCACACCAGCACCTGACCACAAAAGCTACAGGCCAGCACTAGACCCCAAAAGCCACAGACCAGCAGCAAACCCCAAAAGCCACAGACCAGGACCTGACCACAAAAGCCGCAGACCAGCACCAAACCACAAAAGCTGCAGACCAGCACCAGATCACAAAAGTCACAGACCAGCACCTGACCACACAAGCTGCAGACTAGCACCTGGCCACAAAAGCCACAGACCAGCACCAGACCACAAAAGCCACAGACCAGCACCAGACCACAAAAGCTTCAGACCAGCATTAGGCCAGAAATTCGCAAAATCCTCTACATATGCACCAGACTTTAGTCGGTTTTACAGCGGCAATTTGCTCTCCCGTCTAGTCGCTTTTCATCCTTCCAAGTCATTCCTTGCTTCACCAAAACATTCCAGACATGAACTAAAAAAGTACACCGAAGAACATTTATTATTAACAAGAATTGATTTCACTCAATTTTCTCAGCTTTTTCATTGACAAAACTTGTCTCTTGGTGGTGAGAATAAAACGATTTTAGACTGATTGTTTTAGTATAATTTTCCTTAAACCATGTTATATTCCGAAACCTATATTCCAGTACGCGGCAGGGAACAAATCAGTCGGTGCACGAGCGTCCTACTCGTGGGTGTGTTGTTAATATTTATTAGTTGTGCGGCGTGAGCATGTCGGCAGTATCAGGTATGGATTTATAACTTGGTTGACATCGATTAAGTGTACTTTTGTTATCATTTTCTGTACCGTTGCTCAGGAAATTGGCTTATAACCGCATCCTTCGCTAATTTAACCACAGCGCCAATTTGTCATCTGGCAGTCATCCGTCGGCTGCCAGATACCGTAGAGCTGAGTGCAGTCTCGACGTAAATTAGAAAGCATATTGCAATTTGCTGATATTAGTAAGCTTAATTTTACTTATTTCAGCAGCGTCAATAGTAAAACATATTTTGTTATTAAAACTGATGCGATAATTATAATTGGTGGTCGCTTTTAATTTATGCAGATCACTATGCCGGGTCTTCTCCCTCTATCTTGTTCCTGAGACCACGGGACCTGGGAGCAAAGTTCCGCTGTAAAACCGACTAGTGTGGCAAACCAAAATAATGGCCTAACAGTAACAAATCACCATTTTCTGAAGGACAAGTAACCACTTGCATTGGCGCTGTGGTGTTGTTTTATACTAAACATATGTTTAGTCTGGATTTCACGTACCTTACTGCTTCCGCCTTGACAGCACAGACGTCTCGATATCTTATTTCACACCTCCGGTAACTTGTATCACGTAAAAATCGTGTCAATATTCCTTTACCTCACTCGGCCGATACAACTCTCAATGCCGAATGAACGTCTTTGCGCCATAAACACAACCGCGGGGTAGTTTCCCGCCCACTCGCTGATTGGTCAGTCACGCACAGTAGCGGCAGACGAAAAAGCGCCTAAAACTTTCTTCTTGGCCGCGCACGAAACGTTGAATGTCGAGATTGTTTTCACTCTCTGAGGTTAATTCATGGACGATATAGCATGCAAGGCGTTAAGAATGTCCATTATGCATTTTTCTTGCCATAGACTAGCTTTCATTTATTATTTGCAATGGTTGAAATATATATATGATGGCTTTAAAATGTACTGCTATGTCATGCGTCGAAGCAATACGTCGCTGTATTACTTGTTCCTCATTCGCAGCAGATCGTCATACGCTTTTACATCTCTACAAATCCTTAGTTCTTCCCATCATAGAATATGGATCGCTAGTCTACGCTGGTGCCAGTATATCGCTTTTAAACTTTTGGACACCATACAAAATACATTTGTCCGTTTAGCACTTCGTGCAATGACAACTTCTCCCATCAATTCTCTACGAACAGAAGACATAAAGACATAAAAGATCAGAGCAACTATGAGTCACAAGGGCCCTTCTTGGTTGCACTCTGTACACTGAACCAGTTGTCCACCAAATGCGTCGATCAACTCTCCCTGGAATACAGAAAAACAAGCCCCCTATTTTTATAATGATTGTCTATGCTGTTTTTAAAGATGTTCAGTGTGTTGCTACTGACAATAGTTTCTGGCAGCTGGTTCCAGTGTTCTACTACCCTGTTGGTGAATAAAGACTTTCTTAACCTTGTCCTGCTGTGATTAACTTTAATTTTGAATTGATGACCTCTAATTGCATCATTTCTGTTAAATTCAAACAGTTCCCTGAGATAACCCTGTTCCTGACCATGAACAAATTTAAAGACCTCGATGAGATCTCCTCTCAGCCTTCTATATCTAAGTGAAAACATATTCAGTTTCTTCAATCTTTCCTCATATGCCAGGTTACCTATACCATTCACCATTTGTGTTGCCCTCTTTTGTACTCTCTCTAAAAGCCAACAATCTTTTTCACAACTAGGGGACCAAGCTTGGACACAGTATTCAAAATGTAGCCTGACATATTCACAGTAAAGCTTCCTGATGACTTCCTCACTTTTGTATGATACATTCCTATTTATTGCCCCAAGCATTCTTAGTGCCTTCTTCCTGGCGTCTTTGGTCTGTTCTGATGCCCCCAATTTTGTGTTCAAAATAACACCTAAGTCCTTCTCCTGTTGAGTCACAGATAGTACTTGGCCATCCATCAAGTACGGAGCCTTGATATGCTGCCTACCTACATGCATGATTTTGCACTTATCAAAATTAAATTTCATTTGCCATTTTTCGGACCACTTCACAAGCTCGTCTAAGTCTTTCTGCAGCAAGACCTGCTCATTGTGCCCTGTTATTGCTCTAAGGACCTTCAAATAATCTGCAAATCTCAAAACCTTGCTGCTTAGGCCACTTTCAATGTTATTTACAAACACAATGAACAATAGTGGTCCCAGTACTGACCCCTGGGGGACTCCACTAAGAACATTTTGCCATGATGACTTCGTACCATTTAGCATCACTCTCTGCTGCCTATCTGAAAGCCACAACTCTATCCATTCTAGGATGTTACCTGCAATACCATGGACCTGAAGCTGCATCATTAACCGTTTATGAGGTACCTTGTCAAAGGCCTTGCTAAAGTCAAGATATGCTACATCAACCTGATTTCCCTTATCAAATTGTTCTGTAGCAAAATTAAAAAAGTCCAAGAGATTTGTGAGACACGATCGCCTTTTTCTAAACCCATGTTGAGTATCTTGAATCAATCTGTTTCCTTCCAGAAAACTAACTATTCTATCCTTGATAATTGATTCAAGTACCTTGCAGACTAGGGATGTGAGGCTTACTGGCCTATAGTCTTCAACTTTCCCTCTTTCTCCTTTCTTGAAAATAGGAACTACATTTGCCCTTTTCCAATCTGTTGGAATTTCATTTTGTGAAACTGATCTACAAAATGTTATACTAAGTGGAATTGCCAGTTTCTTTTCAGCTTCCCGCAATACCCTAGCATAAATTCCATCAGGTCCTGCTGCCTTGTTTGGCTTTATTTTCCTGACATAATTCAAAACAACATCACTATCAATGAAATCAACATCATGTAACTGATCACCTGTCACTGAGCTGTGGTTCACAGTTGGCAGATTAATCACATCCTCCAACGTAAACACTGATTTAAACTGCTTGCTCAGTTTCTCAACCATCTCACCATCCTCACTCAACATAATCCCATTTACTTCCAGTGGACCAATGGTGCTTGAAACTTTACTTAGCTTGTAGAAACTAAAGAACTTTTTACTGTCCCCATTACAGTTCCTAGCCAAATCCAATTCTTTTGCTCGCATTGCTGCTCTGGTTTTCTGCTTCACAGCGTCTCTAGCTTTTTGATACAACCTTAGATTTACTATATTTGAAGCTTCATACTCTAAATGCATCTTTCTTAGCCTTAATTGCTTTTGTCAAATCTGGTGTAAGCCATGCTGGCTTTCCTACCCTTCTTTTGCGCCTTTGCTTTTGGGGGACATGTCTAATCTGAATTTCCTTCAAGTAAGATTTGAACTTTTCCCACATTTCACAGGCATTTAAATCGGAGAATTCTTCTTCCCATTCTATGGCACTTAAAGCCGCTCTCATGCAGTCAAAGTCTGCCCTGTTAAAATTTGGAACCTTTGCCAAATTATCCTTGATTGTCCCTGCTACGTGTGCCTTGAATCTCACTATGTTATGGTCACTTCTTCCCAGAGTTTCTCCTACAGTCAAGTCTTGAACTAAATCACTTAAATCCGAGAATACAAGGTCCAAGAATGAGCCCTGCCTAGTTGGTTCTGTTACAAACTGGTGTAAGAACAGGTCCTCTTCAAGGCATTTCCTAAACATTTTACACGCTGGGGAGCCAACACCAACATTTTCATATCCTTTTAGATTAAAGTCACCAAGAATAAGGCATTTCCTCTGAAAGTTTCTACTGATTTCCTGACAAATCACCTTATCGAGCTCCAGTTGCTGAGAATGTAGCAAGGTTCCTGATCGGTACAAAGCTCCTATTCTCAGTGTATTGCTGTTGCCTTTTCCCACAGCAACATCAAGCCAAATGGACTCCACAGACACATTTTTTACCCCATCTGTTACTTTTTGAGAACTGAATAAGCTATTCACATAGAGCATTACACCACCCCCTTTTACTGCTGGACCCCTATTGCATGAAAACATATTGTATCCCTGGATCTCATAGTCCTGCAAGTTATCCCCAAAATACCCCTCACTGACCCATGCCTCAGTAATGCAAACAAAATCTGGTTCCTCCTCAGCAACATAACATTGAACTCGTCAAATTTGGATCGAATACTCTGAGCATTAAGCATCACACACTTAAGAAAAGTTCCATAACCATCTTTGGTTTTTTCATGTTGAGTAGCTCTATCATCTCTGGATGAGCCACCACTCTGCCCCCTTGATCTACTGCCATCCCTATTTGCTGACTGTGAGGTTCTATTGCCTATGCTGTCACTATTGGCATATCCATGAGATGGTAATGCCACTTCTTCCCTCCCCACCCCATTATCTAGTTTCCCTAAAGGACATGCTCATATACCTTACTTAACACTTGCACCCCCTTCTCGGAGAAGTGCAGGCCGTCCCTTTGATAGAGGTCCCATGAGCCATAAAACCTGCACCACTTGTCAATAAAGGTCAAACCTAACTCAATGCAGAGCCTACCTACCCTGGCATTGGCTGCCAGTGCCCTAGAGCTCCATTCAGGGGAGAATCCAGCCCTGGGCAGAATAGCCGTCACAATAACTCTGCTTTCGCTTTGCTTCAGGGTGGCCAGAAGGGCCCTGTAGTCCTGCAGCACCTCCTCACTCCTAGCAGGACCTATGTTATTCACTCCTACCTGCACTACAACTGCACTAACCTGGTTCTCTCTGGTGGCCTGTGCCACCACTGGCACCAGGTCTTTGACCTTGGCACCAGGCCTGGTGATGCACCTCCTGCCTCTCCTACCTTTACAGAACACCCTATCTAAATGCCGCACACGAGAGTCTCCTACCACCAGCACTGTCTCCTTGCCATTAAGAAGCAGGAATTCCACCATTAGATCTCCGAAGAATGGAACAAAAACTTAGATATGCCGCAAAAATTCAATTTAAAGAACACCACCCCACACATGCGTCACTACAAGTTCTCCCAAGTTTACACCACGACTATTTAGGTCCCACCGAAAAGCGAACCGGCCTTACCACAGCTTCACGCATCAAAACATTTTCAACACAGCTTCAATATAATATTCCACATATTACTGCTCTTCCTCCACCCACTACACCACCGTGGCAGATGGCCGAACGACACATTTTTTATCCGACCACCACCCCAAAATCACAACTTTGTGAAGAATACGCAAAACAAAAATTTCACCAATTTCGTTCTCGTTATCGTCATGTTCCTTTTATTTTTACCTACGTATCAAAAGACGCCAACCTCACTGGAAATGCCATTGTTTCGGATACACACACAAAACAGCATCGCTTGCCAAACGGAACCTCCATTTTCATCGCAGAATTGCACGCCATTCTCATTGCTCTTCGCTATGTACGCAACCGTTCAATTTGTCACCCCATGCGCAGTGTTGTTGTTTGTTCCGACTCCAAATATGTTCTTCAAACACTTTGTTCACTTCCTTTTTCGCACCATTGCCATATCTCCATTTACGATACCCTTGAAATACTTTATCTGATGGGCGTGAAGGTCCGTTTCCTGTGGGTGCCCAGCCACTGCGGCATCCCAGGAAACGAAGAAGCCGACAAATTAGCCAAAGCATCATTACACCTCCAAAACATCACAGAAATTCCACCACATTTTGAATCATCAATACAACAGAGCATTCGACATTTTGGAAACAAAACTGGACACAAAACACAAACCATACATAATTACGTTTCATCAAAACTGCCGTCGATACCTGGATCACATCACATAAAAGAAACCGACACGAAGAAAGAAGAAGAAGAATCACGTTTACGCATCGGCCATACTTGTCTTACCCATCGATATATATACACGGCTTCACCTCGACCTTCATGCCCATGATGGAACACATATCTTACAGTTCCACATATTCTCCTTCATTGTCAGAAGTACCAAGGCCCACGAAAAACACTGACGGATTTTTGCCATCCACACAAAATTCCTTTTACTCTGCCTCACTATTATGGGATAATCATCCATTTCTCATCAAACTACTTTTCAATTTTCTCCGCAATACAGACCTGTTCCAAGACTTATCAACTTAATTATTTAGCATAACACAATATACATTTTCTCATTATGGCACGAAATGGCCTGAGGAGGCCGAAGTGCCCCACCAAAACTCAAATGTCAATAAATCATGGAGTATTCAGTACTATCTGCTCGCACATATCCAGAGCCCATTGAGTACTCCGCCCTGCCAGTTTTGGCGCGATTGACTGCCCGTCGCCGTAGTTCTTTATTTTTCATTTTCGGCGGGGGACACCCTCTCCTCTTTTCGTTCATTTCTGGGTGACACCTGTCACCCCGATTTTTTTTCTCTCATCGTATTTCAGTTCCCGTGTTTCTGCGTGTTCTTGTTTATTTATATTTCATTTGTTAGGTTTTTTACCCGCGATGGGCAAAACGAAAGAAGGATACCGACCCCAACTCCCCACCTGACTCCGAATCGGAATTCCCTGCACTGACCACGCCTGCTTACCATCGCTCGACTTCCTTGCGCATGATGCCCGACCTCTCTCGATGACGTCATGAACGCCCTTTGTGCCTCGCCGACCCTTGCTCGTCCCAAGACCACGCCCCGTCTCGCGATCCGGACCAGACCATCACCCTCCACGCCGCTGACCCACGCTCGAACCAGACCACGCCCTCCCAACCTGAACCCATCGAAGCCTACCTCGACAGTGCTGGCTCTTACATAGTTGTCAAGCCGACAAGCATTAATTTTTATCTCTTATGTCCGTATTTTTACTGTGGAATTGTTGCAGCTCAATATCGAAATGGGCACAAATGAAAGCGTTTTTCAGTATTCTCACACCTATTCTCATTGCACTCCAAGAAACATGGTTTTTGCGTACTGATCCATATAACTTAAATCTTTTTAATTATTCGCTGTATCGTCACGACGAGGTCCGTGGACCACATCGCAGTGGCGGTACAGCCCTTTACATAAACAATGATTACACACATACACAAATTACACTTAATTCACCATTACAAATCGTAGCTTGTACTTTACTTTTTCATGGCCGAAATATAGATGTATGCTCACTATACATTCCACCATCTACAGACAACACAAACATTTTGACACAATTAGAAAACCTCATAACACATTTCAAAAACCCGTTCATTATATTTGGCGATTTTAACGCCCATAGTCCAGCGTGGGATAAAAAAAATGCACACAACCAGACACTCGTGGACGCATTATTCAACACATTTTAGACCGATACAATTTAGTAATACTTAACACTGGAGAGCCAACATTTTTTTCATCTCGGACACACCACAGAAACTGCAATAGATTTGACAATTTGCTCTCCAACTCTGGCCAACGATTTCGAATGGACCATAGACATAGACATTCATGACAGCGATCACTACCCCATCAAATTAATACCCGCTTTTTCAACTGCTACTGACAGCACATCCAATTTTATTCCACGCTGGAAAATTTAAAATGCCGATTTGACAACATTTCAGGAACTTTCTGATATTCAATACAACCCCAACATTTCTCCCGTCGAAAACATCAACTCAATTACAGAAACAATTTTCGAAGCAGCATCCACTACAATTCCACTCCCGAAACCTTTCACAAAACGAAAACCAGTACCTTGGTGGTGTCTATAAATTTCACAAGCAATTGCGGTTAGAAAAAGAGCATTTAGGAAATATTTACGACATCCCGATCAAGAAAATTTAATCACTCGTAACCGTGCACGTGCGCGAACCCTCCGCATCATTCGCGATGCTAAGCGCCGTTCATGGTCCTCATATTTACAGTAGCTCACTTTTCAAACACCCTTTAAGTAAAATATGGCAATTAATCCGACGTTTGTCCGGACGATCCCCATTTAAATCTCTACCGGCCCTCAAAATCCACAATGTCACCATTACAGACCCACAAACCATAATAAATACCATAGCTGATACCATAGCCCATAATAGCTCCGATGACAACTACTGACCTAATTTACTACAAAATGCACAACACACTTTTCACACCAATCTCGACCTTTGATTCCGACAATACCGAGTATTATAATGCTTCTTTTCATCTTTCTGAACTGGAGAATGCCATTTCCTCCGCCGGTAGCACTTCAGTAGGGCGTGACAAATTGCATTATTCCTTCTTTCGACATTTATCTGACCACACCAAACAATGCATATTAGACACCTTTAATTCACTATGGTCAAATCACATCTTTCCTGAAGCATGGACAAAAACTATCATCATCCCCATTCCAAAACCCGGCAAAGACCATGGTAACCAAAGTAATTTTCAACCCATTGCACTCACCAGTTGTTTAGGAAAACTTTTTGAGCGCATAGTTATTAAAAGACTGATCTGGCACCTGGAAACAAATTCACTTCTATCTCACTTTCAATGTGGTTTTCGACGAAGACGTAGCACAATAGATCACCTTATTCGGTTAGAAACAGACATCCGCCTAGGCTACAAAAAAAACATGAACACACAGTCGCAGTATTTTTAGACATAAGCAAAGCTTACGATATGGTTTTCAAACCCGCATTACATTTGAAAATTCAGCAACTCGGTATAAAAGGACATTTAGCTCATTATTTAGTAGGTTTTTTATCCGGTACTCGTCCATTCCAAATCAGGTGCCGGTCAGCCATCTCCGATCCACATATTCTTAAAAATGGACTACCACAGGGAAGCTACATTTCACCAGTTTTATTCAACCTCATCATTAACGATCTTTTCACCGACATGCCTATTAATGTATCATACTCTTTGTTTGCCGATGACAGCGCAATTTGGTGTTCCGGAAAAAATTGCGAGCATTGTTTATTTCACCTACAAAACGCACTAGACAAAATATATCAATGGTCCCTGAAGAATGGTTTCATTTTTTCCGCTACAAAATCTGCAACCATGATATTTAGCAAATCACTTCCCGGCCCAAGTCCAGAAACATCGCTTCACCTCGGAAACAATGACATACCTTTTGTAAATTCGTTTCAATTTCTTGGTATTATTTTTGACCGTAGGCTTTCAATGCATAACACAACAAACACATCCAGAACAAATGTTTTTTTACCGACTGAATTTATTTCGATGCATCACTTCGTCATCACTTGGAGCCAACCGTCATACACTTCTACTACTTTACAAATCTTTAGTTCTGCCCATAATTGAATATGGATCCGTAGTATATACCGGTGCTAACACGTCCTCCTTACACATTTTAGACACCATTCAAAATAAATGTCTCCGTATCGCACTCGGTGCAATGACTACTTCACCCATCATTTCTTTAGAAGCCGAATCGGGAATTCCTCCACTATCTCTCCGTAGAATGCAGCAAGCACTTCGGTACGCCTCCAAAATTCAATTTATCGCAAGCCACCCCACACACGCGTCATTACAAATTCTCCCAAATTTACATCATGATTATTTAGGTACAGCCGAAAAACGAACTGGTCTCACTATAGCTTCTCGGGTCAAAACATTTTCTGAACAACTTCATTTCACTATTCCACACATTACTTCTCTTTCTCCACCAACTACACCACCGTGGCAGATAGCCGAACGACACATTTTTTATCTAACCACCACTCCAAAATCACAGCTTTGTCCAGAAGATGCGAAACAAAAATTTCACAAATTTCGGTCTTGTTATTCTCATGTTCATTTTGTTTTTACTGACGGTTCTAAAGACGCCAACTTTACCACAGTTTCGCCAATGCCATAGTTTCGGGAACATACAAAAAACAAATCGACTACCAGGCGGAACATCAATTTTCATCGCCGAATTACATGCTATCCTCATTGCCCTCCGTTACATTCGCAATCGTTTTCTCTGTCACCCCATGCGCAGCGTCGTCATTTGTTCGGACTCCAAATCTGTTGGTTGGTTGGTTATTGGTTTTACGACACATCGACTGTTGAGTCATGTAGCGTCGCCAATCTCTCACGCCGATTGGTCGCGGGCGAAGAGTAGCGACAGGGAGACTCGAACCCACAATCTTTCGATTGTGAGACGAGCATCTTACCCCTAGACCACTCGTCCCCACTCCAAATCTGTGTTACAATTTCTTTCGTCACTTTTTTTTCACATCATTGCCATATTTATAGTTATGAAACGTTTGCCTCTAAATGAGGATAGGCCCCGAGGGATGAAGAGGATCTCGTTGAGAGTTTGAGAGGACTGGACTGTGATTCTCTTGAAGTTGAGAGCGGCCCCTAATGGATAAACAAGATCTCCAGAGAGAGTTTTAAAATTATCTGCATCACAGTC
Source organism: Ashinkailepas kermadecensis (assembly GCA_034440615.1). NCBI lineage: Eukaryota > Metazoa > Arthropoda > Thecostraca > Neolepadidae > Ashinkailepas > Ashinkailepas kermadecensis. The sequence continues at coordinate 33,383 of JAOTOM010001789.1, read as the reverse complement.
GGCAATAGTCATGTCTAGCTCTCATCTCGGGGGGGTATTTTAGATCTGAGATGAGTCCTCCCTATTCCTCTCCAGCTCTTAGGGGTCTTGTTCATCCCTGAGAGACCCTTTCAAACCCAAAGAGCCTCGCAGCCTTATCTTGTCCTCAGGCGCCCTGTTTATTCCTCAGCTGTTAGGGGCCCATTCCAGCTGAGACTGCTCTTATAGCTCATGGGCATTCTTTTCGGGCAGACCCTCTCTTGTCTTCACGGCCCTTGCCAGCCCTCAGAGTGGACGCCTTCATGTCTCAAGAGCCCTTTCGACACAAACTGTTAGATGCATTCAAACTTTTCCTCGGTTACATCTCTGCCCGTCAGGGCGGTCGCCTGGATGGCCCCATCGGACTCGCCAGGGGCGGCTGCCCCTTCAACCCTGGGAAATGTCACTGCTTTTTAACATCCCAGGCCCCTCCATGCGCTTAGAGGTTCTTTACTTATCACTACAGTGAACTCCGCTTCGGCCCGGATACTCTCGGCAGCTCGGGGGCCTCTTCATCGGCCTGAGGCCCGCTGTCAGCTCTGACCACTTTCCATCAGTGTGAGCCAAAGCCTCTCCGTTGATGCAGGCAAGGGGTCGCCAAGGGGTCCTCTCCGTTGATGCAGGCAATCTCCTTAGCGATGCAGGGCCTCTATCAGGTCAAAAGCCCCATTTCAACAGCTTGGGCCCCCTTCATCAGTCCACGGGCCCTTGTACGGCTTGGACCTCATCCATCGGCCCAAGGGCCCTTTCTGAAGGTCAGAGGTCCTCTCCGGCAATTAGGGCCCCCTTCGTCGTCTCAGGGCCCCTATTTAACGACCCAGGGCCTTTTCCGACGAGCCGGAGGTCCCTTTTCAAACGCTTAAGCCCTGACCGTCAGGTTAGGTGCCCTTTCTTCGGCTTGAGCTCCGCCGACACCTCAGTGGCCCTTCATATTGGCTCGGGGCCCTCCCCTTCCAACTATCCCGGACCCCCTCCGTCGATCTAGAAGCCCTTCACGTTAGCCCCACAAAGGGCCCTCAACATCTTCCTAACGGGTCTGCGTTGACTCTAGGCCCTCATCATCGGCCCAGGACCCTTCCCGTTAGCCCGAGGCACGTTTCGTCGGTCCAGGAGCCCTTGGGCCCCCTGAACCGACGTATTTAGGGGCTCTTGTGGGCCCCTTCGACATTTCAGGGGTAGGGCGGCGGCCCCCTTAGCCCCCTTGGCCACGCCACTGTGCGAAATTAACGAAACGTTGAGCTTCGATAAAATAGTCCCAAATGCAGATATTATGATCTGCACAAAATCATATGTAGACCCGCATATCTGATGGCCGGTAGCCCTACCGGCCATCAGATTCATTATCTCTCTCTCTCTCTCTCTCTCTCTCTCTCTCTCTCTCTCTCTCTCTTTTTTTTTTTTTTTTTTTTTTTTTTTTTTTTTTTTTTTTTTTTTTTTTTTTTTTTTTTTTTTTTTTTTTTTTTTTTTTCTCTCTCTCTCTCTCTCTCTCTCTCTCTCTCTCTCTCTCTCTCTCTCTCTCTCCCTCTCTCCTCGCTCTCTCTCTCTCCTCTCCTCTCTTTCTTTCTTTCTTTCTTTCTTTCTTTCTTTCTTTCCTTCTTTCCTTCTTTCTTTCTTTCTCTCTTTCTTTCTTCCTTTCTTTCTTTCTTTCTGTCTTTCTTTCTTTCTTTCTTTCTTTCTTTCTTTCTTTCTTTCTTTCCCTCTGATTTAATGGTTTGAGATGATTGATTATTGGTGGTGTTCGAGACACTATTGGCATTGTTTCAGCGAGGTGTAGTTCGAGCCCTAGCAAAAGCATGCAAAGGACTGTCGAGCATCTTCCACCTCCCACTGCCCACGTGACATATTGATCCATTGTCAGCCCCTCGCCTGTTGATCCGTTTCTAAATATTCTGTGTGATCTGTCTCGACCAGCAACACCTACCTCGAACAGCTGATGACAACAAAGACCTCTGCGGAAAACATTGCGCAGCAACCACCTCGCGCAGCATGCGCATTTAAGTTCAGGAGCTGGTGCTGTTAGTAGGTGCCTCCAGCCCGCTGAAATTGTACCCCGTCTGGCGCAATTGAAAGTAATATAACTTTGGAAGTGTCCCATGTGAGAAGAGCACCGCCTGTCAACAGACAACGCTTGAACCGTGGAGGCGTGGAATTCAATCATTCGGTGAGTACTCGTTCTGTATCAGTATAGGAACCCATAACTCTAGTTCCTTTGTTGTTGAGGTGTTTGCAGCAGTAGCCTGGCAGAAGAATGTGGAAGCTGCACCCTGTCTTGGATAAACTGTAGATATGAGGCTTAATATTAGCCTTATGGTGATGGAAAAACTTGTTTTGAAACAGCCACCCTCCAATTCTGACTTATTCCCTTGTTCCTCAGTGAGTAGGTAAGTAGGTACCTACCTAGGTATACCTACCGACCTACCTACATACCTCAACCTCAACCTCAACCTACCAACCTACCAACCTGCCAACGTTGGTAACTGCCTACCTACCTCATCCTAGGTACATAGTGTATTATGTTTTGAACGAGACACAATCATTTTGAAGGATTCTATCAGCATGGAAGTACATTATGTGGAATCTATTAGCTTGATCCAGGTTCACATTCAACTACCATGCCTACATCCCGATTCAAGCTCCAGTGGCAGTTAATTCATACCTACCAATCTGAGTAAGGTGAAGGGGATGCCTGGTGTTTTTCTTCAACTTCTGAGATTAGTAGGATTATATTCCTGCTTTGGTAGCATTTGTTTTACAAGGTCTTCATGTAGGGTGGTTGCATAGTGCCTACCTAGGGAGTTGAGAGGACAAAGTGACTGACTGCAGCATCTGGTCCCACCACCCATTCTTGGTATAGAAGCACACAAAAGGATAAATGACTGCTGATTTAGTGTTGCGAGCTTTAGGTGTTGTTGGCTGTTAGCTCAAATGAAAACATGACAATTGTGTTAGAACCTGGGTTGGAAAAATAGGCTGTTTCTGGATTCTTATCACCAAGAACATTATCCTCTCCAGAAAATTATCTATATTTTTCATATTTTGAGGTTAAATGGTGTTGTCTGGCAATGAACTGCTCTGTGACAGTGTTCAAGATTCACTGGGAAGTATGGTAAATATATAGAGGCCCCTAGGCCAATTTTTGTCAAGTTTGCTGGTGCTTTCTGATGACATTTGAATGAATTAGATATTCATGTATCGTGGACATCACAACTTTCCTAGTTATAAGCAGTTCAAGTTCAAATATTCATATCTCTAATTAGTGTTTGGGTGGTTGGTTGGTTGGTTGGTTATTTGGGCTTATGGGCATATTGACCGTGATGGTCATACAGCACCCAGTAGTGTTTGTGTGGGGTAGTATATCATATAGAATAAAGAAAAATTAGCCTGCATTATTGCAGTTTAAGGTGACTACAAGACAAGTGTTACACACATTTTACCTCCATGAAGCATGTGAGCTAGGTTTGGTTAAGTGAGATTAGGTTAGGCTTTTGTTGCAAGTCAAAGAAATGTTAAAGAAATAGGATTTTTTTTGTTGAGTTTTTTCTTCAAGAACAGTTCAGCAAAGTTAGGTCAGGTCAGGTTTTTTAATTTGGAGATTTTTTTTGCATACAAATAGTTGGAATTTTCCATGAAAAAATCACATGGAAGGTTATGCTAGGTTTGGTTATGCCATGTTTTTCTTTATTTTGAACATCACATTTATGCTATATTACCCAACTCCAAGCCTATTTTTGGGCTTTTTTTCCTCCAAACTGAAAAGCATTAATTTGCAGAGGAAATGAGTGGTCACATTATGTTAAGCACATTTGTAAACATTGTATTGGAAAAAGAAATCCCAAGAAATCAAAAAGTACCATTAAAATAAAAATTTGCCAAAAAATAACAAATAACCTGACCTAACATATTCATGTTTGATTGCTGGAACCTACTGATGTTTGATTATCTATAGCCTACTGATGTTGGATGTCCTAGAACCTTCTGATGCATTGCCTAAAACCTACCTATGCTGGATAGTATAATATATGTCACCAATGTCATCCACTGTGCCAATGCTAAGTGGTGTGATTTTTAATTCTAAATATCTTGCTGACATGGCATGTCCTAAAGAAATGGTAGTGAAAGAGGTTGCTAGGTAAGCTTCAACATGCCCAGTCCATGCTTTTTGCTCCAATTTGTGCTCAAGGGCTTCTATATAAATACTGAAAGTGCAAGCTGAAATTATGATGTGCTATGCCACAGGGGGATCCAGAAAACAACATTGAGGACTCAGTAGCAACAATTTTCAAATAAATATAATTTCTTGAAGCTCTTCAGGTTATGATGGGTTACATCAGTGTGATGATTGTAAGCTGATATTTATAACATGAAATGGTCTTACGTTATGTGAAAACCACTTTTTCAGAATTATTTCCTTTAAAAAATCAATGGTTGGGTAGTTGCTCTTTGGCCATTTACAGCTTGGTCAGTGATGCAGCATGTGTTAGGCTTGGCCACCTTACTTATCAATAGGGACTTTATGGGTGGCAAGCTGGCAAGCATGGCAGCCTTGGTGCACCAATTGTTGTCACATTATTTAACCATGAAGTCACCAACTCGAAATCGATAGAAACAGTGATGAACAAATATTGAAAATCAAGGATGTTCTACTTATCACATGTGCTCAGTCATGCGTCCATGACACGCACACCAAACACGACATTACTGAGTGTTCTCATAATAGTTGAAGAAGACGTTATATCGGTCATCTGGCGGCCTGTGGCTGAGGCTAATCAACAATAAATTAACTCTGTATTGAACAAACGTGAATTTAACAATACTCGATGACTGAAAATGTCAGGATTTGGGCCCAAGTACTTCTAAAGCCATTGTGGCAAGCTCGAGGGCCTTCTGTAGAGCGATGAATCTATGGGCTTCACATTAAATTTTATCTGGATGTTTCCAATCTCTTCCAAGTGATCCAGTTCTGTCACCATGTTTTTTGTGGGGAGGGGGGATACCTTGCGAAGTGTCTGACGGATTCCCACCAAGTTTTCTCCAGCTGACTGGACGTTTCTCTACAACCTTTGGACTACAAAAACCCCCAAAAATAAAAAATAAGTCCCAGGATTATGTCGGGTCCCGGAGTTATGGTCTCATAAAAATTGTTCTCCGGCCATGCTACTATGACATTGGGTATTTCTTCCCTTACTTGACTTGATGCATAGCATGTTTTGGGCAATTGGCAACTAGTCCAACATATGGGCGCTGTATGACCATCGCAGTCGATGCGCCCCTAAGCCCAAATAACCAACCAACCAGTCCAGCATGCTAGCATAAGCCATTGACCCCAGGGGCTATTTCGGATCATTGACCTGACTTGACTCCCGACTTTGATGCTGTATTTTCCGATCAGTGAGTTTACTAATTTGTGCCGACCAGAGCCCAAGTGCATACTGCCCAATGTGAAGTAGAATGCTTCGTTAGTAATGTACGCACAACGCTAGGGAGCACTGACGAATGACTTATCGAACACTAGCCACCGAGCGGACTGTGTCTGGTGACTGGGTGGTGGGTAGTGGTTGGTGTGGCGCACTGGAGACACGGCATCGGTGTGTGGGCTGCGACCGGCCGGAGGAGGCCGGCTGGTCGCTCGCCGGCGTACCATCGCCACCGATTGAGCGAGTCCGATGGCTGTTTTTGTGCCGTTGGTCGATTGAGATCGATGTGGGGGCGGGGGGCTGGCAAGGTTTCGGGCCGACTGGTATCGACCTGAGCAGGACGGCGGCAACACGCCGCTGCCGGTCACCCGACCAGGTAGCCGCCGACTCGGTGCCACAAAGGCGTCGCTGCAACATCGATTCGTCGACATTAGCAATGCCGGGCGACGTTTTTGCAGTGTCGGAGCGGCGCGTGCGGCAGGTGAAGGCCGCTGGCCGGCTCCGCGTGCAGTGAGCGGCGGTGAACGGTGCCACGTGTGGTGGGTGTGCTGCAGCTGCCGCGGCGGCCGTGGACAGCGCACCAGCTCGGCGGTGTGACGAGTGGTGGCCCGCTGCTGGCCGCTCGCCGTCGCTCGGACACCACCCAGTCGGGCCGGACCGGACCGTCTTTGTCCGCGGCGGGCGGCTCGGCTCGGCCGGAGCGCTGGCCGGCCAGTGAGCGCGTACACACGCCGACACAAAGACGGCCGACGCCCGCAGTCTTTGTGTCAGCGCGTCCTCCAGCTGCTGGCTCAGCAGATGGAAGAGTCAGCTGTTCGCTGGAATCATTGTGGAAGTGGCTTCATTGGGACGTTATCGTGGCGCTGGTCAGTGATGGAAATTGTATGGCGCTGTGTGTCGAGTGCCTGCGGCAGTGTCCGCATTTATTTTGAGCTGGGTGTCTGATGTAAATGTAATGGGCGCTATTAAGTTCGCATTGTAATGTAATGCAAGAACTATCTTGTGCGATACAAGAATGTGAGTCGCTGGAAATCGAAGAAGACGGAAGGGCAAGTATAGACTGGTGGTGTAGGTGAACCAGATCAGCTAGCTAGTAAGAAGTGAGTTATATATCGTGAAAAAATGTCTGCTAAAGCCATATGAAAGGCATCCATATATTCAAACGTCCACAAAAACAGCCTGCAAATACCATTACACATCGGTAGTATATGCCACACAAATTCTCAATTTTGGCAAAGGTAATAAGGCCGGTAACATGTTCTGTGCAAAGTGATAAAACGTTCAAAGACTTATGAACTATAGAGGGCAGACCGGTAGAGTTACTGCACGATGCAGAGGCGGAACAATGGTGATGTTCGCAGTCTCAAATGCTGACTATCAGAGCCCAGAATGTAGCTTTCTATGAAGCCCAGGGACCATGCTTCCCAGAACTTTAAAGGACATTTTGACATCAGCTCTCTTTGTCATGTTGTGCGCCTTGGTTCATGCACAATTTTAATGTTTTTCCGAAAAGCTACCTAAGCACATGGTCACAGCCCTATGTCACTGTGTATTGCAGTTCTGCGCAACGGGAGCCGCTGTCACGGTTGTCAAATACCTACGAAACTTGTCCGCAGTCCCAATGCTAGGATTTTCGCTATTCCACCAAATATCGACAATGCAGCTGGACAGATTTACTCGACTTTCCAACCGCTTTGATATTCAAGTTTTTCAGTGATTCAAGGGAATGAAAAGGGCAACCTCCCCTTTTGGTGTCATTTTCTTTTTGTCTATTGGTAGGTGTTCGCTATCGAATCGTGCCCCGTCCTGCATCGTTGACGTGCCCCTGTCCTGGAACACTTTCGCTTCCCCCTCCCCAAATTCATCTCGTGCTCGATGAAACAGGGTGCAGAACCCTCAGAGGCGCTACAATGCAAGTTTTAAATGGCCTGCATTGTTGTCGAGTGTGAGACGGCAATAATCTAGCAGACACATGCAGAGTATGAATGTGTTACTCAAACCTGCATACTACTTGAGTGTCGTGTATTTGATCAGAGTCCAGATGGCGTTCGAAAAGCATGTCCCGAGGGATGCAGTTAATGCAGTGCATGTGGTGTAATACCTTTTTGAGGTTACCAATATGCTACAATCCGTTACCAGTGGAGAAGGGGTGGTCGTAAAATATTTCAGATTACAGACTGGTGTTGATATTATTCGTTTCGTAAAAAGAAACTTATTTGCCGAACGTCTTATTGGACATGTAAGACTGCGAAACAGTCTCCAATTCCGATGACAAGTCCAATAACTTAACACAATCAGTCCAGCAGGAACCCCTCTAACATGTCGCTGCGAGGACCGAGCCCCCACACTTGGCTGCTACCCCGGTGAAGCCGCATCTCTCATTGCTCAAGCTTTACTGGGGGGGAGTCTGAGGTAGGTTTTAGCGCCATTGGAGTCAATTGTAGCGACACCCCCGTCAAATCTGGTCCGGCGATGCCATGCAGTCGTCCGTGCCATGCAGTGGCCCGTGATGGAGCCGTCCCACATCCAGTCTGATCAATAACCCGGCAAGCACAGACCATCAACTAAGGCATTCGCATAGCCGTGACAGTATTTCCAAATCCAGCACAGACCGTTCAATAGCGCAATGCGACCGCTGGGGTCGCTACTGGGGGTGTGAGGCTTCCTGGAAATGCTAATACACATCATGCCCACTACTCATCCGTTCATTCCTTCCACGATGGTTTTCATAGCCTCTTCAGCGCGATGTTCATATCATCCTCAGCTGTCGTCACAGCTTGATCGTATAGCTGCTGCCTTGCAGCGTACCGCGCCACCAGACTACCAGCTGTCTCAACATACATTATCCCCAGTTTCCTCACCTCATCCATCATCTTTATCGTTGTAAATATAGTCATGATCGTGATCATCATCCACAAATCCACATCGAGCTGTGGTCTTTGTTCTCGGTACTGCTGATATTGCAAGTACGGCAAAGCAGTCATTCTAAGCATGCCAATTGACGGCACCCAATGAGTGCACCGTATTTTTGCGCAATGACATAGCCATACATCGGCGTTTTGTTGATTTTAAAATTGTTGTGAATTTGTCAAAAATGCGAGTCAGCAGCGGGACAAACATAAATAAAAGGTACATTTCACAGGGAGTGGGTGGTAGCAAGCACTCATTTTGGTAATGTTGGAAGCCTCAAACGGCGAAAAAAAATAACACCGTACTCAGAAATTCTTGCAAACTACCGGATGTGGCAGCATCAGATCTGAAGCCAACGAGACAGTCTATCGCTCTGGCGCCTGTGAAGCGTCTGGCTGCTCTACCGAGCATCGAGCCGGACCATAACGCTGGCGCCAGCCCGCGGTGCTCGTCAGCTGTGCTGGACTGGGGCGGGCGCCGTCCGGCCGGCCGGCCGCAGGTGGTGGGGGCGGCCCGTACACAGCGCCAGCTGACTGGCCGCGTCAGCTGTCTGGGCGGCTCGGCCACGGCCGTCGACCCCCGGCGCCGCGCAGTAGCCGGAGCGTTCCGCGCCGGCCCGTCGCCCGGCGCCGGTCCGAATGCGTCCGTGGTATCGTCACTGTGCCTGTGCTCACTGACGGTTCTGATTACTCCAGTTTTGGGCAACAAAGTATATTATTTGTGGCCAGCGAGGTTGAGGGCGGGTGAAGAAGAGCATGGTACCTTAATGTGCCCTCCCCGCCATCGAGAAGTGCAGCATTAACTCCTGACGGAAATCATATAATTAGTCGAAAATGACTACTCCATCGAGCCAAATGAGTTTCCACAATTTCTCGTTGTGGCGTTGCATGACGTGGATGTTGTGAACCTTCGCCACACTACTCGTGCAGTTTTGTTTGAGCTCGATTCCGAGGCTCATCACAGGCGGATGAGAGCGCTCCGCGCTCCGCCGCGAACAAAGAACTGGCTCGTGCTGTGGTAGTGCTCTGAGGAGACCCGTCGGACTCTGCCGTGTCGATGTGCCGACTGCTGATGCAACAGGGCGCCGGCGGTCCAGCGGAGGAGCACCAGCCGGCCTGGACCCGCTGGGTGTCGTCTCTGTGAGGGTCGCGGTAGCTCAGTCGGAAGGGCGTTAGACTCTTGATCGTAGGGTCGTAGGTTCTGATCCCATAACTGGCGCGATTACCGAATCCACCCGACTAATCGACACGAGAGGTTGGTGACGCTGTATGGCCTAGGGGTTGAATGCGGCGTAGAAGAAGCCAATGCTCTTCGATGTGTCTGCTCGCCACCGCCAGTCGGCTGACGTGCACGTGCAGCTGACGTGACCCGACGCACGGCAGCGGCACGTCGGCTGGCGCTGGGTCAGACGATGCGGACTGATTGGATCAGATATGGTAGACGGGCCGGTTCCGCCGCCAGCCCGTGGCCGACAGCTGTCCGACGGCCGAGATCTGTCCTGATCCGTGTCGTAGGGACCATCTCAGATCTGGCGGCAGGCACAGAACACACGCCGACGTTGTTATTCTACGTACGACTCCATAGAGCTGATCCGTGTCGTAGGGACCATCTCAGATCTGGCGGTGGGCACAGAACACACGCCGACGTTGTTATTTTGCGTACGACTCCATAGGGCTGATGTTTTAAATTCAGCAAGTCTGGAGCACAGCTTTTTTGTGGTTATCCTCCCGATGGTCCATTGGCAGCCTATCAGTATTATTGGTATGCAGTATATTAGCGGGGTGTTAGAATAAAACGTTGAATCACGAATCATTTCACAAATTATACTAGCTTATTGGTGTTGCATTTATCGAGTCAACTTCTAAATCAGTCTAGCAAGACCAATAGTTTTGGTTAGCCTCCACGCTTGCTATTCATTGTCTGACCACGGTACCATTGCCTAGCAACCGTGGTCCGAGACTTTGGCGTGGCCGTTGCTAGGCAGGACTGTCAACTAAGCTATTATGGTAGCCTGACTACAATTGTACTGTGATAATAAGCAATATGCAGAACCGAAAATTCATTTTCATTCCCATTTCCACTTCTCCGTAATAAGTACTATGGTCTAGTAGTGGCCTCTCAGGATGTTCATTGCCAAACGTCAGCCGACAGGAATGTGCCACTGTAGGGCGGCAGCCCGGCGGGATGTGCCATTGTAGGACGGCGGCCTGACACGATGTGCCATTGTCGGACGGTATCCTGACAGGATATGCCAAGTGTGTGCTATTGTAGGGCGGCAGCCTGGCACGATGGGCCATTGTAGGGCGGCGGCCTGACGGGATGTGCAGCCCTACAATGGCTGCCGCCCTACAATGGTAAGGCGGCAGCCTGACAGGATATGCCAATGTAGGGCGGCAGCCTGGCAGGATGTGCCAGTGGGTGATAACCTGAGCTAATGACACACCCTGCCGCGTGATTCAGCTAGTGAGGGAATAATGGGTACAGAACCAGCCGGTGGTTGAGCCAGTCGAATCATGTGTGTGTGTATGTGTGTTTGCCGGGGGAGAGGGTAGGGCTGGTGAGCAACCTATCAGTTGTGACTGGGTGATGGTGCTGTGACTGGTGGTAGCGAAGCATCGGTTATCTGGTAGCCGCGAGAGCTGGGCGGTGCGATGTTCCCCTCCCTCCGTCGCGGTTTTCTTGTCCTTAAATTGCGACTTTGTAATGCTAATCTGAAGTGCCATATATGTAGGACTGGGAATTCACCACTTTCCTGTGTTTAAAGCCATCTCGGCCCCATGTGATCTCCTTTCTCCCCCTCCATACAAGTGGCATTTAGCCGTGTCGTCATTTATCACTGTAGCCTTCTCTCCCCAAAACAGTCGCATCTTGTATGTAAGAAATCCAGAGCGCATAACAAGAGAACATTATACTTTTGTCGACGTTAGGAAGGTGCGCTCCGATTGTATGGAGAAGGTGTGATTGTCTGGACAGGCTAGAGCATGTGATGCCCCTTGTTTGGTGTTTATGCAGGAGAGGGGTGCATTTGTGGATGGGTTCTGCTCGCTCGTTTGTATTCACCAGTACTCGACTGCGAATAGTGCTGGTCCCAAGAGGGGTGTGCTTGTGGATGGTTCCTGTTCGCTGGTTTGTATTCACCAGTGCGCGGCTGTGAATAGTGCTGGTCCCAAGCGAGCCGGGCCTCTGTGACTGTGGCTGGTGCCGGCTCGGCCGCAAAGGGCAGCAAGAACGGCGGCCGGTTGTTGACCGGCGCGGCGGCGAGGCGGCGCCGCGACCGATCAGCTGGCCGGGCCGAACTGGCGGGCCTTTTTGTCCGGCTGGCCAGTGAGCCGGGGCGGGCGGCTGGCGTGCCACCTGCGCCCCGCATCGATACAATCGGGCCATTCACTGGTGGTTGTCCGGCTGTCCTCGGCCGCCATCACCCTGTACGGCCATGTGCCACGCGTCCTCACGCCGGCCGCCGTCACCATGGACGGCCATGTGCCACGGGTCCTCACGCCGGCCGCCGTCACCCTGCACGGCCATGTGCCACGGGTCCTCACGCCGGCCGCCGTCACCATGGACGGCCATGTGCCACGGGTCCTCACGCCGGCCGCCGTCACCCTGTACGGCCATGTGCCACGCGTCCTCACGCCGGCCGCCGTCACACTGGGCGGCCATGTGCCACGCGTCCTCACGCCGGCCGCCGTCACCCTGCACGGCCATGTGCCGCGCGTCCTCACGTCGGCCGCCGTCACACTGGGCGGCCATGTGCCACGCGTCTTCACGTCGGCCGCCGTCACCATGGACGGCCATGTGCCACGGGTCCTCACGCCGGCCGCCGTCACCCTGTACGGCCATGTGCCACGCGTCCTCACGCCGGCCGCCGTCACCATGGACGGCCATGTGCCGCGCGTCCTCACGCCGGCCGCCGTCACACTGGGCGGCCGTGTGCCACTCTCCTCACGCCGGCCGCCGTACTGCGATTGGCCGGCCGTCACATGTGCCGACTCGGCGGCCTGTCTGGCTCAGTTCGGGGCACGCATGGGCTTGGTGATGGTCGTGGCCTGACCTGAACTGCTATTTTAGCCTGGTTCCTCTGAGGGGTGCATCCCCCTCCCGATATGTGTTAATTTTACGCTCCGATTGCTTTGCAGGATTGCCAGGCGGTTTCGGGCAATTAACATTGCAAATTCAGATCCCTTTACTCCTCGTACACTTAATTTGACGTGCGCCGAATTTCATGTGCAAGTGCGTGCCTTATTCATATCCATTATACCACTTCGCATGCATTTTTTGTGTGTAAGGGCGTAGCTGGAGATCACAAAACGCTGAGGGGAGTACTAATTTTCGGAACGTTTTAAGACTTAACAGAGTAGCTATAGAGAAGGGTTGCAAAAATGAACATTCATTCGTAGGAAAATGCAAAAAAATGCTTCCTTTGACGTCTGCAAGTGTTCTTTTCGACAAGCCTCTCATTCTTGAAATATGCATTTCTTCTTTTTGTCATTCACTGCCATATATTCAGCAAATATTGTTATCATTGCCCCATATCACCTTCCGCAATCGTCAAAGGAATGCCCAGCTTCAAAAGTGGTGTAACTAACGGCAAGTAATGATTTAGGCTAAGAAAGAGTAATAATCAATAAGTTTGGAAAAAGTGCGAGCCGAAACAATTTAGCAACAAGCAAATCAAAATTGTTGTGGCTAGGAACGCCGTTGTGAACTTGTCAGGTATTGCGCCGTCCGTAGCCTGTGTCAGTGATCGGTTCTGAATCGCATAGTGGATTACACCGCGAATTTTCACGGAAAATCACGGGTTGATTCCCGTCACACCGAACGGTTTTATTTCAAAGTTTGGGGAGATGAAGTGTTTTCATTTCAACATAATGCCTTATTCATTATTTCGTGGTATTATGAAAAAGTCGTGAAACCTATTTCAATGTCTTCCTTGCTATGAGTGCTATGTCATCCCATAATTGTAACTTGAAATGCTGACATTTCCTTTAAGCACCAACAATTATGACACAGGCTGGATTGTTTCAGAATATTGTCACAAGATATGGCGACCATGCCAATAAACACCGTAACGACATGGCCTAGAACCACCGTGACAACCGACCCAATCATTGCTACTGGTACAATCGACCACCGAACTATGTTCCAGTATACATTTACGGTGGCTGGTCACTTGGAAAGTAGGCTGTGCCCTCTTAACAGCAATTATTGACCGGGGACACTGCACTGCTTCACAGTTAGGCGCTACGTCACAGTTTATCGGGTTGACCACGATCCACTGTCCAAGGACAAGAATTCTCGTTTGCGTTCGTCACGTGACCATTTGCCCTGCAGCCATGAAGTGAGGTAGACTGGTCTATGCTGCTCCTGCCCCGCGTGCCTCAGTCGGACAACAATACTGGCAGTTCAGTAAACTTGCTGCCGCTGGACTCCTGTCGACAAGAACCAATTGATCTGTATGGATTTCGGACTTCGACCACACATAATGAGCTGGAAAGGTTGGAAGGAGCTTGAGTCAGATTGATTGACAGATCGATTAATTTCTTGACAAATTACATGTGTTTCATTGAGGAACCCAAGTTGTTGGGTGTACGTCATATGCAGTATGGTATATATTATTTATTATATTGTGTATATTTTGCACTGTATGGCACGCAAGATATTCAGATTTCAGTGCAGCTGAAATATTTCTTCAGGCGGATGCCGCCCAACTTATTTTACAATCTGAAGCTTTTAGTTTATCTTGCTTCAACGCGAAATGTAACAGAACCATCCGTCATTCTATATGTGAAACCACTTAATTATTTGAAGATGGGGCACCATTTAATTCAATATTATGTGTTGGATTGCAGCATGGGCAGCATAAATAACGCCTCATGGGCCCGGTGGAATACTCTTCCCAGGACCAAGGTCGTTATATTATTTTCTACCCACACTAAGTCGATCGTGTGAAATTCAGTGTGACCGGCATTCCTGGTATTTATATTGAACCCAAGCTGAACCGACTTCAATCCCGTACTTTTGAGAACTGTCTGGTACAAAGCCCGACAAATTTGCACGAACCGGGATCGTTTACCAGATCAAATTGCACGTATATATCAACGGTGTGTGTATACGTATGTATGTATGTATGTATGTGCGCGTATGTATGTGTGTATTGAACCATTTCCTGTGCTTTTGTATCTACCCGGTTTCATTTCCTGGTAAAACGCACGTGTTGTCGCCATTGCATTGCACCACTGCAGTGGTGCACTATTGCTTTATCTCCTGTACCAACATCAATTAATAGGAAAAGGCCAATGCATAGCACTTACCAATGTTTTGAATCACGGTCGGCACAGAACAACCAAAGAACACCTGGACGTTGTATGATATCTCATGCATCTATGGAGGAAGGAATTAAATTACCTGGGATGTCATACGAGTAGAAAGAAAGCTAGCATGCAAGGCATTAGTAAGCTAACAAATGCTTTTTTCTGCAAGCAATAATGTATCAATAAACATAGGATGACCGTTATATGTAATATTACACGCAAGACTCGAGCGAACGAGCGAAAGCGGCTAAAGACTATGAAAGAATTCTGCTGAAGGTAAAGAAATGTTACAAAAAGTTACACCGACCCGATAAATGCCATGCTGCTTTATAATGAGCAGCTTTCAATCACAAACCCTTGACATTCTTAGGAACAATTTGTTTGATAATATAGTAGTATCACACATCACGCGGTTTTTCCCTTCCAATACAAACTCAGGCAGGCCATGCCAGCTTTGTACCTTACTAAACGGTTTTGGGAAAGCAATTTTGTAGTTGAGTTCTGAAAAGAAAAAAACACGCTTCGCACGAGACCGAACGCCGAGTGCAAGGCATTTTTTTTTAGAACGAAGCTGAAAGGTTCCGTCTCCAGCACATGTTTAGTGAGGTATTTCTCATCATGTCGTATGCTTGAATTCAGTGGACGGCTTACTACATTGTAAACGACGTACGGCTTGTTATATTTTAAACCACATACGGCTTAGCTGATTTTGTGTAGTGCTGGTATGATTCTTTTTCTGCACGCCGCAGCTATAGGATGAAAAGTCATTCCACTGCAGCTTCGAATGCTTTCACTCAGCAGGTCAGCCCGATGTCCCAGAACTACGGTCAGCTCAAAGACGGTATTGCCAACAAAGGGCATGCATGGGGCTGACGATCATGTCAAATACATTTGATAATTCAGTTGAAAATGCACAAAATTGCCTTTCTCATATCGTCGAAACACCATTGCGTGTTACGTGGCCTATTCTAGGATGCAGAATGTCAGTGTGAAAAGAAATGCTATTCTGAACTCCCTCGCGGCATCCTCCAGAAGGTCGTTACTCTAGTAATTAAGAGTCTTAGCAGTGTAGCGTTAGTTCGCTTATGTATTCCTTCCATTGGTGTTCAGCATTTCCATTGAATTCATTGGAGTTCAGTGTAATTTAATCGAGTAATTAATCGATGTCAATACATCTTAGTTAATCAAGCAAGTACCGCCCGAGATTTACCGCCCCGGCAGCTCAGGTGGCTTAAGCGCTGGCCTGCACTGGTCTCCCCTGTCCTGGCAAGACAGGGTTCGAGTCGCTTCACTCGCTAGCATTTAGCCCTCGGCTGCAAGGGTCAGTTGCCAACTGGCCCAATAAGATCGAGAACGGGCTGCCGGGGTGGCCGTGTCGGTACATTGACAGCACGTTAAACGTTCGGCCAAATTTATACCGTAAAGTGGAATTCGTGGATCTGGTGGTGCAGCCAGGGTTCACGCAACAAGCTCTGCTTGGCAATAAGACTGGTCCATAAAACCACCTCAGCAAGAATTCGAAGCAAATTTATAAAAAAGTGTAAAAGTTGGATATTCGACCATTATTTTTGGGCAAGAGAGTGATGCTTCATTGGCATCATAAACCTCTCCTCTTTTCTCTACACCCGAGGTCCTTCCAGCCTTTGTAGCTCATTCTGTGTTGCCGAAGTCCGAAATCCATAGATATTAATTGTTGCTTGTCGACAGGAGTCCAGTGGTAGCCTGCTCACTGAACTGCCAATGTTGTTTGGCCGACTGAGGCATGCAAGGCGGGAACAGCGTAGATCGTGCTTCTTACTTCATGGTCGCAGGGCAAATGGCCACGTCACGACCTCACACGCGAATTCCTATGGTTGGGACATTGGCCCATGGTCAACCTGGTAGACTGTTACGTAACGCCTAACTGTGAAGCGGCGCAGCCACCAATAATTGCTGTGAAGCGGTGCAGTCTACTAATAATTGCTGTGAAATGGCACAGCCTACGTTCCTAGTGATCAGTCATAATAAGGGCACACTGGAACATATTTTCGTGGTCGACTGTACATCTGATGCCAGTAGAATAACCCATGTCCTGCCAAAGCAATAGACGTTGATAGCAAGGCTGTCGTTTCGGTATTGCACGATGTATTGGTCTGACGATGTGTCTCACGATGCACGTTGATAAGCGTGACGGGGGTGTGGTGACGCGACGCCATACCCGACATCTCGGCCCACGGCTGCTGAAGATCGCGAATTCTGCCAGCCATCTGGTCACATGGTGCAACAAAGAAGCCATTTCTACCTCCCCTCGAAAAGATAAATTGCCTGTACTCGGGTCACAAAAGCACTGCTTTTTACTTTCATTACCACCGCCACCACCACCACTTGTGGTTTCCAATGACGATATCTTGCGAAATCGTAGCAAATCAGTGAAGTTGTTCATAACCATTGATGGAGATCTCTCACGAACACAGTGGGAGTTCAAGTCCTTATTTTCAACACATATTTTCAGATTGAAAAGGGAAAATGACATTAGCATTATCAGGGTAACAAATCAGAAGCTCTAGATCCCTTCCCCCTCACCCACCTGGGATCTCGAGCCATGTTCATGACTGTTCGTGCAAGAGAGAAAGGAAATGAAACGGCTAGATATAGGAATTTGAGATTTTCGTGCAGTGAACCAATGAGCAACAAGAAGGTCCATCCCCGAATCTCACCGACCTGCGCAGTTGCGCGGGAACCCACGGACCGACAGCCAATGTCTGCAGTCAAATACGCGGCCGGAACACCGGTGATATTTGCTTGCGCATGGCCCGTGGCGCATGGCTGGTTAAACACATGGCCCCTCAGTTTGTCTGCAAGCGCTGAGCCAACAGATTGGCTGATTCGTGGGCCTCTGTTTGTGGCTGGCCTTTACTGATATCCGAAATTTATTAGGGCATGATTATCGCAATTTTTCACTGGGACAAGAGCGCAACCCGCTTCTAGTGTCCGATGATGAAAGACCGGAGCTAAGTTTATGCTCGGTGCAGTCGATATCCCACATAAGCTCAGTGTTATGGTTCGATTCCAGGTGTCGTCATTTGGCGCTGTGGCGGTCGTTCCGGTGCTGCGGCGGGTGGGTGACGTTCGTAGGCCGTGACCGTCTGGTGCTGCGGCGGGTGTGTGACGTTCGTAGGCCGTGACCGTCTGGTGCTGCGGTGGGTGGGTGACGTTCGGAGGCCGTGACCGTCTGGTGTCGCGGCGGGTGGGTGACGTTCGTAGGCCGTGACCGTCTGGTGCTGCGGTGGGTGGGTGACGTTCGTAGGCCGTGACCGTCTGGTGTCGCGGCGGGTGGGTGACGTTCGGAGGCCGTGACCGTCTGGTGCTGCGGCGGGTGGGTGACGTTCGTAGGCGGTGACCGTCTGGTGCTGCGGCGGGTGGGTGACGTTCGTAGGCCGTGCCGTCCGATGTTGCGGCGACACGCACCGTAGTTGTGCCGGGAAGCGCTCTTCTCGCCTCAGACAGCCGGCGCGCTCACCACCAGTCGTTTCTCAGCCGTGTTCCGTCACGTATGGCTAGATCGGAATAGCTCGCGGCTGACTGGTATTGATGGCACAAGCGACGGAGAGCGATGGCCGAAGTTTCGCGCCAAACGACTGTGCGCGCCGGAGGCCGCAGCTCCCGCTGGTGGAAGGTTGTCTGGTCTCGAAGTGTCACGAAGCGTTACGAAGCGTTCATGTGGCGACGGTGGTGCGCGACCGCCGCGGCGCGGCGCGCCGGCCCGGCTGCGTCGCAAATGCGCACTTGGCACGCGGCGGGTCGTCGAAGCGTCGGGGGCCTGCCACCGTCACTGGGGTAGCGGTGCGAACCTGCACCGCCGGTCACAGCCCACTTCCTTAGTGGGCGGATAACGCCGCGAAGGTGGCAATTCTGCGTCGTAGGCGGGCACCGCCTCGCCGGTCAACCTGGTGACGCATTGGCCCGCTCCCGGATGTTTCCTGTTTGGAGGCCTGGCAGCGATTGGCTGATAATCGAGGTGTCGTCGCAGCCGTTTTTATTGTCTAATCCTTCTGCTTCACCACATAGTGGACTACCGTCTTTGAGGCACCGTTCCAGCACCACTTGTTTGATGTGGTCAGTTATTGATGCAGTGAGTTTTAGTATTTCCCGGAGCTGTCGGTGTGTTAGACGCCATGTGGTCGGACGGGACCGCGCACAACTGGCGCTCCCGCTGACCAGATATGTCGGACCGGCGCGGTGCCCACTCTGTGGCCGTGCAGGAGCGGCTGGTGGGCCGCGACGCGCCGGCCGGCCACGCTGAACCACGCTGAACAGCGACGCTCGTGCCGTCAGACGCCCGTGCAGTGACGCTTCTGCGTAGTTTCCGCAGACGTCCTGGTGTGATCGATGCTGCACGTCGATGCGGCCAACGGAGCCTCCTGCCGGCGCCGCGGACCTGGCACTGATGACCTGACACTGCTGATCTGACCGCCGAGCTGACACTGCCGAGCTGACACTGCCGAGCTGACACTGCCGAGCTGACACTGCCGAGCTGACACTGCCGTCCTGACACTGCCGAGCTGACACTGCCGAGCTGACACTGCCGAGCTGACACTGCCGTCCTGACACTGCCGTCCTGACACTGCGGATCTGACCGCCGAGCTGACACTGCCGAGCTGACACTGCCGAGCTGACACTGCCGAGCTGACACTGCCGAGCTGACACTGCCGAGCTGACACTGCCGAGCTGACACTGCCGTCCTGACACTGCCGATCTGACTGCCGAGCTGACACTGCCGTCCTGACACTGCCGAGCTGACACTGCCGTCCTGACACTGCCGTCCTGACACTGCCGTCCTGACACTGCCGTCCTGACACTGCCGAGCTGACACTGCCGTCCTGACACTGCTGATCTGACCGCCGAGCTGACACCGCCGAGCTGACACCGCCGAGCTGACACCGCCGAGCTGACACCGCCGAGCTGACACTGCCGAGCTGACACTGCCGATCTGACCGCCGAGCTGACACCGCCGAGCTGACACTGCCGAGCTGACACTGCCGTCCTGACACTGCCGTCCTGACACTGCCGTCCTGACACTGCCGTCCTGACACTGCCGTCCTGACACTGCCGTCCTGACACTGCCGAGCTGACACTGCCGAGCTGACACTGCCGTCCTGACACTGCCGTCCTGACACTGCCGTCCTGACACTGCCGAGCTGACACTGCCGTCCTGACTGCCGATCTGACTGCCGAGCTGACACTGCCGAGCTGACACTGCCGTCCTGACACTGCTCGCCTGACACTGCTCGCCTGACACTGCTCGCCTGACACTGTTGGCCCGCCATTGCTGCTGGCCAGACGCGGCTAACCTGACACAATTAACCTGGCACTGCTTACATGGAACTGCCGACCTGGAACTGCTGACCTGACAATGCTGGCGTGATGCTGCTGACTTGACACTGCTGACTTGACACTGCTGACTTGACATTGCTGACTTGACATTGCTAAGCTGGTATTGCTGACCCGTCATTGCTACTGGCCAGACACTGCTGACTCGACACTGCTGACTCGACACTGCTGACTCGACACTGTTGACTCGACACTGCTGACTCGACACGGCTGACATTTAACCGCTGCCGGCCAAATATTGCCGACCTGACACTGCTGAGCTGTCACTACGGAGCTGATGTTGCTGCTGGCCAGTCACTGACTGTGCTGACATGTTATTGCTGCTGGTCATGCACTGCTAACCTGGCAATGCTGATCAGACACTGCCGACCTGACACTGCTAAGCTGTTATTGCTGAGCTAGTATTGCTGCTGGTCAGACACTGTTGACCTGACGCTGCTGGTCAGACTCTGCTGACCTGACACTGCTGAGCTGATCTTGCTGAGCTAGTATTGCTGCTGGTCAGACACTGCTGGTCAGACACTGCTGACCTGACACTGCCGACCTGACACTACTGAGCTGTTATTGCTGAGCTAGTATTGTTGCTGGTCAGACACTGCTGACCTGACACTGCTGGTCAGACACTGCCGACCTGACACTGCTGGTCAGACACTGCCGACCTGACACTGCTGAGCTGTTATTGCTGAGCTAGTATTGCTGCTGGTCAGACACTGCTGACCTGACACTGCTGGTCAGACACTGCTGGTCAGACACTGCTGGTCAGACACTGCTGACCTGACACTGCTGAGCTGTTATTGCTGACTAGTATTGCTGCTGGTCAGACACTGCTGACCTGACACTGCTGGTCAGACACCGCCGACGTAGACCTGCGTCAGACACTGCCGACCTGACACTGCTGAGCTGTTATTGCTGAGCTAGTATTGCTGCTGGTCAGACACTGCTGACCTGACACTGCTGGTCAGACACTGCTGGTCAGACACTGCTGGTCAGACACTGCTGACCTGACACTGCTGAGCTGCCACCGCCGACCTGTGACTGTGACCTGCCACTCGTAGCTCGACGCCGCACCCATCTGTCGCTGCCTTCTTGACACTACCGGTCCTAGTTTACTGAGCTGCCAATGCCGCGAGCATATCATGTGACCTGTTACTGGACCTGCGACTTCTGCAGACCTAACACTACCAACCTGGCAGCTGCATCGGCCAGGTTGGTAGTGTTAGGTTAGTATTGGCTAGTATTGTAGTTAGTTGGTATAGTAGTTATATTAGTATAGGTTAGTGTTGGCAGTGCTTGGTCAGTAGCAGAGGCGGGCCGGCGCGCCGGCCCGCCTCTGCTACTAGCCAAGCACTGCTAATTGTAAACACCCATTCGGCTTAGCAAACCTCACGTGAACTGCCGATCCCGACTTCACCTATCAGCATCAACATGTTACCGTTCAACGTTCACCTACCTTTGTCAATGGCTCAGTCGATCCGGCTGCTGCGCAGTTGGCCTCCGGCCGTCACGTGGAGCTGCCGGCTGACGGGCAGCATGCCAGGAGCGCAATCTCATGACCCCCTCGTGGGTCACCGGCCCAACGCCGCCCCGCCATCGCCCGCACCCTCACACACGTCGGCTGGTGGTTGAGACGGGCCAGTGACACCACCTGTGAGCTAGGACCGATCCGTTATCTGAAAGCTGAGGCCGATCAGTGACTAAGCTGTGGTTGGTCAGTGATGTCACCTGGTAGCTGGGACGGATAGGTAGCGTCATCCAGACGCTGTAGTTGGTCAGTGATGTCACCTGGTAGCTGGGACGGATAGGTGCCATCTAGGAGCGGTGGTTGGTCATTGGTGTCACCTGGTACCCGGGGCGGATTGCTGACGCCTCCGGGAAGGTGGCCGAACCGAAGCGGCGTCGTCACAGCGGTGCTTTGGTCTGCCGTCACGGTGGTTGTGGGCCGTGCCGTTCCCGTGTTTACCGGCACGGTGGCTGCAGTCATGCACGGACGGCTGCGGAGCGTTTCTGATGCCGCCGGCCGGAGTTCCAAAGGGCACCTTGACTGATGCGCCGGCGGCAGGCGGGCGGCCCGGCTCGGCTCAGCTCGGCTCGGCTCGGCTCGGCTCGGCTCGGCTCGGCTCGGCTCGGCTCGGCTCGGCTCGGCTCGGCTCGGCTCGGCTCGGCTCGGCTCGGCTCGGCTCGGCTCGGCTCGGCTCGGCTCGGCTCGGCTCGGCTCGGCTCGGCTCGGCTCGGCTCGGCTCGGCTCGGCTCGGCTCGGCTCGGCTCGGCTCGGCTCGGCTCGGCTCGGCTCGGCTCGGCTCGGCTCGGCTCGGCTCGGCTCGGCTCGGCTCGGCTCGGCTCGGCTCGGCCCGGCCCGGCCCGGCCCGGCCCGGCCCGGCCCGGCTCGGCTCGGCTCGGCTCGGCTCGGCTCGGCTCGGCTCGGCTCGGCTCGGCTCGGCTCGGCTCGGCTCGGCTCGGCTCGGCTCGGCTCGGCTCGGCTCGGCTCGGCCGACCCGGGCCGAGCCAGGCCAGACCCTGCCGCGCCATCCCGAGAACGCCGTGGCCCGTGGCCGTCTCGAGGGTCGCCAGCTGCTGTCGACTTCAGAACTGCAGTCTGAACATGTCGGTTCCGCCCGAACCTCCCCGTCAGCCCATTACAATCGTGACCGATTGGGCAGACTGCCGGCATGAGGCATGCTAATGGTCACCTTTATTTATTTATTGATCTCTGGTGATCTAAAGCCGAACTGCAATGTGGCGGATCTCAAGGCATTAGCAAAGTATAATCCCTTGGAAAGGAGCACCTATACCAAGGAAAGATGCACCTTTTTCAAGAGTTATGGCACAGTTGAGTGGGAGGGCAAAATGGTCGCAACGACTGGGCGGGAAAACCAAGGTCTGGGTGGGAAATTCCCATATAGATAACATGCTATATGTGGTGGATCTAGGCTGCGATCCTGAGACATTTTTTGGTGTCAAATTTAGTGACGTTTTCATTCCTGCAACGTGCTTTCTCTGGATGCTTATCAACGTCTGAAGGTGTCAGTTGACCTTTCAGTAAAACTGTAGCTTCGCCGCGAGATGTGAAAACACTGAAGATACTGGCCTCGACTAATGGCAGCCTGAAATGGGTGGTTGGAATCAACGGCTCAAAGGAGTCATCCATTCAGAGAACTAACTCCAGATGTAAAAGTTGTTTTCTGTGATCTCCAGCAGTTCGATATAAATTATACGAAAAAAAACAATGGCCATCCTTCATAGTTGACATCCATATCCAAAGCATTGCGCGAAATGCAGTTTTTGTAAGGGTTCACAGGACCATTTGGCTCGTTCCAGGACGGGTTAGTTAGCCCCTCCTCAGACTGGCGGCTGGATCCCCCACCGAATCTTAGTTATAGTTGTTTAAATAAGCTAATTTGGTTACAGTTAGGTTCAATTATTCCTACAATACGTGGAACTTGTCTGACGGGTCAAACCAGATGGTACGTAACTTCTGAGCCCTGCAAATACAGGCGGCCGGTGGACGAATAGTAAGACTGAGATTCCTGGCTACATGATTGAGCATTGAGCACTGAGCAGGCCACGTATGCCGCAGTGTATTGTTCTCCTGTGTGTAACATTGCATTGGCTCTGGGTAATGCGGAGGTCCGAGCACCCTGGCTCGAAAGGGAGATGAGCGCCCTCGTCTGGCGGTCTGAGCGGCCTGGCTCGAAAGGGAGATGAGCGCCCTCGTCTGGCGGTCTGAGCGGCCTGGCTTGGGAGGGAGAGGAGCACCCTCGTCTGGAGGTCTGATCGGCCTAGCTCGGGAGGGAGGGGGGCACACTCGTCTGAAGGCCTGAGTGGCCTGGTTCGGAAGGGAGAGGGGTACACTCGTCTGAAGGCCTGAGCGGCCTGGTTCGGGAGGGAGAGGAGCACCCTCGTCTGGAGGTGTGAGCGGCCTGGCTCGGGAGGGAGAGGAGCACCGTGTGGTGCTCGTCGTGTGGAGGTGTGAGCGGCCTGGCTCAGGAGGGAGAGGGGCACCGTCGTGTGGAGGTGTGAGTGGCCTGGGCCGAGAGAGAGAGAGAGAGGGGCACTGTCGTGTGGAGGTGTGAGCGGCCTGGCTCGGGAGGGAGATGAGCACCCTCGTCTGGAGGTCCGAACACCCTGGCTCGGAAGGAGGAGGAGTACCCTCGTCTGGAGATCCGAGCACTCTGGCTCGGAAGGTAGAGGGGCACTCTCGTCTGGAGATCTGAGCGGCCTGGCTCGGAGGGGAGAGGAGCACCCTTGTCTGGAGGTCCGAACACCCTGGCTCGGAAGGAGGAGGAGTACCCTCGTCTGGAGATCCGAGCACTCTGGCTCGGAAGGTAGAGGGGCACCGTCGTCTGGAGGTGTGAGCGGCCTGGCTCGGAGGGGAGAGGAGCACCGTCGTGTGGCGATGTGCCGGGCCGGCCGGCCGGTGACCCGATGACCCGATGCTCCGTGTCGGCTGTCGGCTCCACTGTGTGGGATGGCCGGCCGCCAGCCAGGTCGGCGCCTCCTCGCAGCGGGACCGGAGCCGACGGCGGCCGCCCGCCCGGTCGTTGCCCCGTGGCCGCAGCTCGTGCTGCAGCTGGCAATGTGTGCGGCTGCTCAGGCGGCCTCCGGAGGTAGCGGCGCGTCACCACTTGACCGGCGGCGCTGCGACGTGCCTCTGCCGCCAACGCAAGCTGGCGGCTGCAGCTCGTGGATACAGCTGGCGGCGGAAGCTGGTGGGGGCAGCCGACGGTATCTGATCGCGGCATCTGATGGCGGCAGCTGATGATGGCAGCTGATGACGGCAGCTGATGACGGCAGCTGGTGACGGCAACTGATGGCGGCAACTGATGACGGCAGCTGATGGCGGTAGCTGGTGACGGGATCTGATGGCGGCAGCTGATGGCGATAGCTGATGACGGCAGCTGCCTTACCCCACCCGACCCTGGCCAGGAAGATTTCCGCCGTGGTCGAGATCTGAATTTGACGCTCCAGCTTTGGCACCGGTTAAAAGGAGCACTTTATGCCCGACAGCGATATTTCCGTAAAATATGCCGTGGATCAGTTGGTGATGTGCTTGCAGTAACAGTTCGGCCTTGGAGTTGGATCTGGGCCGACCTCGTCAGGAGTGATGAATCACAGTTGCTGCTGCTTCGTGGATATTCTAGCCGCGAGCACTACCGCTCGTGCAGCGTTGATTTCTGAATTACTGGGGTGTGTGTGTGTGGGGTGGGGGTGGGAGGGGGGGGGGGGGCACAATACATAGAGGAAATGGGCAGACCTAGATTATTTGGGGGCACACTACATAGGGTCACATGTTAAAAATTGAAATTATTGGGGAAGCTAACATGGAGGGACACTTGCCCCCTCAAAACTATACAAAACAACGCCCATGTCTACCACTCATGCAGCGTTGAGGAACTCCGCAATTATCCCGTCTGTGCAGTGGGAGAACCCCGCCATCTGGATGCCACCCACGTAGTAATGAGAACCCCGCCATGTGTATTCAGCCCGTGTATTGGCGGGGATCCCGGCACGTATGCTGCCACTTGCGCGGTGTTGGAGACGTATCATTTTGCCGCTATGGGTTTGCCCTTCCGGCACTGTTCGTCCAAACGCAGTCCTCCCCGGGAAATTTCGGATTTTAATATGGTATGCAATTTGACCACCCGTTGTGTTTCTGAGGTCACTAACTTTCACATTGCCTTCCAAATATATATTTTCGGAAGTCACGCAGTTGGTGTCACCGTCATGTTGAAGACCAGTGATGCAGGTGAGCCTTCCTCCTGGTAGTCCCGCCAGGCGCCGTGTTTATCACCGGAGCGAAGCTGCTGGCAGTATCAACGTCGCGGTTTACCCTGCCAGCGAGCCGCTCCTCTGCCGCCGACGCTCTCCTCTGCCGCCGAGCCGCTCCTCTGCCAGCGAGCCGCTCCTCTGCCGCCGACGCTCTCCTCTGCCAGCGTTCCCTCGTCACCAACACTCTCTGTCGCCCCCTGCCATGAGACTGGGCCCCCCTGAAATTTGAGGAGACCCCTATCCGGAAATGCATAGGAAAGAAGGTGAGCAAGGAGGCCGACGAGACAGAAGATCATGCTGTTAGGAGGCCCCAAGACTGGCAACGAGACCCCCGGGAAATCTAATCAGGTCCCTATAAGATACGTTTGACAGATATTTGGAGGAGGCCCCCAGGACGAAAAGAATGCCACCGAGACGGGCAAGAAGCCACCCAGGTTAGACAAGAAGGCTTCTGGGTGGCAGGATATTCTTAATTTCGAAAACGAGGCCCCCAGGATGAAAGGGAGGCCCCTACAATAGAAAATAAAAATAGGAATATTCTCCGAACGCAAGAGGAGCCCCAAGATGGGTAAGATGGTCCCGCAGGAATGAGGAAGGCCACTGAGACCAACAGATGAGGTCCATATTTTGAAAGAGGAGACCCTAGGAGAGAAGATTGGGACTATGACGCAAAAGCGCCCGCAAGAGGATAATGAGGCTCAAACACAGGCGATGAGGCCCCAAGACGGAGAGGAGCCCCTAAGTTGAAAAAGGATTCCCCATGAGAGGATAGGAGGCCCCAGAAATCAAGAGTGTCAACAATGGCACGGAAGCCCCCAGGATTGCAAAGGAGGCCCACAGGAACACAAAAGCAGGCCCCAAAACGGGTAAGGTCCACCAAGATAGAAAAGTATGATCCAGAAACGGCAGGAGGTACCTAATTCGGAGAGGACGACACAGGATTGGAAAGAGACCCCATGATGAACAAAGAGGCCCCTAAAACAGGAGAGAAAGTCCATTAGATAAGATGGATGGCTCCCAGGCGAGAAGGAAGGCCCAAGACGGGTAAGAAGGACTCCAGGGGTGACAAGGAAACTTAGAAGGAAATGGTGCTTGTAATTTGATGAGAGGAGAGGAGGCCCTTAAAATGGCCCTTAACACGCCCCTGGAGGCCTCGAGAATTACGCACTGGAGGGGGCGGATTCCGCCCCCTAAGATCTCGGCTCCTAGTAAAGCTGGAGGAACGAAATTCGCAGGGTGGATGGGCACGGTAGTGAACTCTATTGTGTGCAATTTTCGTTACCTTAGGTCAATATCTTCAAGGTCAAATGAGGTCAGATTGGCAAAATTTTCCGGTTTTGCGTGGCTTGGCTTGTCATCGTTATGGATCGCTGTGATTGTGTTTAAATGCTAAAAAATGGGCATGAATGATGTCTTGGACATTACTAATGATGCAATGCAGATGCTAGACCCAACATTTGACCTCAGGTCACCTATATAGCACCACTTTATCAGGTCAGTTACCTGTTCCAGTTACCGGAACCGGCCGCCCGCCCGACTGCTCCGTCGGGCAGCTCGGAGCAATCGGCTTCGTGAAGAAGGGAGTGAAGTACATGAATAAAGTATGGAAACGCAATGACAAACAGTACAAATGACAACCAGTAGTGCATTTATGGCAACATTCCAGTTGATCAAGTTTGATTCCATTAACCTGTCATGAACTTGACCTGACTTCACCTTGGTGACCTAACATGACCTTGAAACTATACAGCATATCAATATGCATCAAACAAGTCGCTAGTGTTGCCTAGAACACTTCCCTTTTGTCAGTATACTGGAAGCGCATCAGCGCCGATTTTGTTGGTCTGGCGCTAAAACATTTTTTGACTTTAGCGGCCCCTAACTTGAAAAATTTTCGGCCGATTTCAATTTTTCCTGCTTTAAACGACGTGCCGGTCATTTCTAGGCAGGTACACCGAAAATTGCGTATATCGACCGGTAAAATCTGCAGTTATTTGCGAAAAACCGGAGGGGTGGGCGGATTTCGCCCCCCCCCTCCAGTGCGCGTGTTAAGGGCCCTTAAGGGCCTCCTCTTCTCTCGCCTGGGAGAGAAGAGGAGTCTACCAGGATATAAGAGGCCACCCTTAAAATGGGCAAAGATCGAATCAAAACGCAGAGCAGGAGGCCCCCGAGACGTGAGAGTCCCCTAATTTGAAAAAGGCCTCTCGAAGAGAAAAGGAGGCCCCTGCCGGACTCGAGAGGAGTCCCTCAACACGGAGTAGGCGGTCTCCAGGGCCGAACGAGGCCCTGAAGGCCGGAAGGAATTCCCAGGAAATGAGAGGAGGCCCTTAAAATGGGAGTTGGTAGCAGGTATGGAAGCAGGTGAGGTTTCCAAAATTGAAGATCCTCTCAAGACGGGCAAGGCTTTGCCAGGACAAAGGAGGTCCACAAGGCGTGACAGGAGGCCCCTAATTTGGCAGAGAATGCCCCTGGAGCATGAAAGGAAGCCCCATGCCATGCTGAAGGGGCCCCAGGATGTAGGAGGAGGCCCTCCAAGACGGGAGAGGAGGGCCATTGAATATGGAGGAGGGTAGGACACAAGAGGGGACATCCAAAACCGGTAAGGAGGCTCCAGGAAATGAGACGAGACCCCTAAGACGCGAGAGGAGGCCTATAGTTTGCAAGAAGACACCCATAAGAAATGGAAGGAGTCGTGCCGGGGTACTTGAAAATCACGGTATGGGTCCAAAAAGATCCGGCCGGGCCCCTGAAAATCACGCTGAGCCTGGGGTACCAAAGATTCACGCCCGGACCATGAGAATCACGCTAGGGGCACGACAGGTCGTACCGTTCCCCAGCAGTCTCATTAGGACACAAATGAAGCCGGGGCAACGAAAAACAATCCAGACATGGATGATCACTCTGGGACCCGAACAATGGCGCCAAAAGCCTCCAAAACGTATTGGACCCCTGAAAAGTGTCGAGGTCGCTAAAACTAGCGCTAGGGATCCAAGCAAATGACGTCGGGATACACAAGATTACATTGGACTAAAAAAAGTCGTCACAGCCCTTCAAAATCACACTGGGGGCCCAAAAGATCGCGTCGGGCCCCAAAAGGTTGCAGCTTCCCCAAAATCAATTATCAACCGGAATGTCGCTGCGGCCTCAAAAATCGGGTCAGTCCCCCAAAAACCCGTTGGGCACCGAAAAAAAAACGTCAGTGCAACGAAAAAAAAATCGTGCCTTGGCCCCCAAAAGTCGCACTGAGGCTACCAAAATTCGCATCGGTCCACCAGAATTCACGTGGGGGGGTGTTTCAAATAAATACGACGGGCCCCAGAAAACTCGCTCCGAGGCCCGAAAATCTGCAACAGGAACCGGCAAGATCGCGTTGGGGCCACAGCTAAGCACAACGCGCCGCGCAAACTCGAACCGGTCCCCCCAAATATCGCGCTCGTGACCCACAATTCCCATCGGTAGTCCCAAAAATTTGGTCTGGGCATCAAAAATTCACGTCGAGGCTCCCAAAAATTGGCGTCTTGGGCCCCACAATCAGTGTGACTCCAAAAAATCGCATCGGTATCCGAACAAAATCAAGCCCTCCAAAATAAGGAGGGATTCCAACAATAATAAATGTCCATGTCAGGAAAATGGCTCTGGAGCACCGAACATATCATCAGATGCCTTCACAAATCGCGTACGGCCCCAAAAAAACACCGGAGCTCGAAAAAATCGAGGTGAGATACAAAAACATGGCGCCAGGGATCGAAAAATCAAGCCGGGATTCGGACTTTAAAGAAAATTCAGAAGAGATCCACAAAATCGCGTTGAGCCCAGAAAACTGGCGTTGGGTCCCCGGAACCACGCGCCTGGGCGCGATAAGTCGCGCTGGGACTCAGAAAAAATCGCACCGAAGCACCAAAATCGTACTGGGGCCCCACAAATGTGCGTCAGAAGCCCCAAATAAACACAGCAGAACCCTAAGACCAAAACGGGGCCGAAGATGCAACTGGCCCTCCAGAGTTCCGCAAAAAGCGACAGGGCCTTAAAATATGCGTTGCAGCTCTAAATAAATATGCCGGGAGCTCTAAAGGAAATACACCGGAAGTTCTCAAGGCATGCAGGTGCCATGCGACCGCATAAGGGCCTGAAAAAGAGGCTGGGGACGCAAAAAGCAACATGGTCCCCAAACGAACAAAAAGACCGGGCACTAAATAAACATCGGGATATTTGAAAACGCCCAGACACCTAAAAAAAAATGCTCTGTGCACACAACAAAAAACTCAAAACGAGCAGGGGTTTCGAAGATGTGTTGAGCCCCTAACAAAAATGGATTGGAGCCCTAAGACACATCCGTAGACAAAGGACTAAACGGGTCCAAAAAAGAACACTGACCCAGGGCCTCGGTTCGTTAGTCAATATGGGAGCATATTTAATCAAAGATATGAGGCGCATCCAAGCTCAGCGGGTATCCGCATTTTTAACCACCATAACATGTGGGAAGAAGGGAACTAATGATCGAACTTAATTAATCGAATTTTCGCAGCGAACGCCCATACGAAGCATTCCATCACGTCAATTATGGCGCAAGTCTATCATGTGGCAGCAATTAGCAAAACGTAGGAGGCCTAGCAGGAACCGTAGCATCGCAGGAAGTGTGGCGAATGCGCCGAATGCGCAAGATGGGTGTGCACGTGCACGAACGTTGGTGTGGTGGTGACCGGGCGCTATGAACTGGAATGTCTGAAATTGGGAAATTTTCATATTAAAGTGATTGCGTAGATGTAATTTCAACAGTGTGAGGTGGCTTATCAATGGATAACAAAAGAAAACCTTAGGACAGGGTGGGGAAGTTAGGGTTGAAATCCGACGAATCAGAAACAATAGTGGTAGATTAGGCCCCTCCACAGGACAATTCAGTTGGTCACTAATTATTTTATTTCAAAAGGTCCCCTTTGACAAAATAGTGGTCGAAATCCGAGGACTTTTTAATGGGGTATGTCGACCCCCTCCAAATACGTTTGCCCCTCCCCCGTGACGCAAATATAGGTACGCCACTGGTCCTCATAATTTTCAGAAGCATACGCCCATGGGGCAAAGCCGACATTGAGGGGGCAAATTCCCCTCACAAACACACAGAACAACACCGATACCCCATATAAAATGGGAGGAATGATGTTTTTAAATGCACTTCCTTCCTACAAACTTGTCTTCTGTGATTACAGCCTACATGATTAGAGCTTCCCAGCTTCAATACCTTCTCAACGACGTCATTTACAAAACTGTACAGCACAGCGAAAACCATAGGCGTGGCGGCGTGTAATTTGAAGGTTTTGCGTTATTTATGCATTGCCATTGTTACATTGTTGCATTGTCATTTATGCATTGTTGTTCAATGCTTGTTCTTGCCGTGAATTTATTCGCTAAGGATTTATTATTTTAGCTTGTGTGCCAGGTGCCTTGCAGCCAGCACCAAATGCTATAACAATAAATGAATCCCTAAGATGGCGATCAGAAAACCAACTCAATCAACTTCTCGTTGTCACCTTCGCGAAATTGTCGTCCTAGGACTGAGAAATGATAGTTTGAGCTTGCTTATGACATCAAGCTGATGGGAATGACTGATGGACAGTAGTGATGAATCTAACTAAATTCAGTTAGACTTGGTGGGCATAGAAGTAGGTTGATCAATGGGAGATATCTTTCAGATATGCTCAGCACCAGCCCCGCCAGCTCGCTGCAATCTCAAGCGGGCCAGCGGGAAGATTCTTCTGATCGAGAAAGCACGAAGACAATGGTTTGTTTGGGCACTTAGGTATTTATCCACATATTACTTATTTAAACCCTGGTATGGCTCAGTTCTCAGCGAAACAAAAATTGCTATTTCGTTTTGCGTAAATGGTGCACTATGCCAAGAGCAAGCAAGACATCAATATGAAACAATGTTTCCCATTCTGGAACCATACTAAGAGCCTAAAAAAAACAATAGGAGGCCCAAGCAGAGTGGAGGCTCCCTTTCGGGGAGCAGGAGGCCCCCTTTCAACATTGCCCCCCTGGAAGTATTTCGTGGCGACGCCACTGCTTCTGATGCTCGGACAGCGCAGTTCGGCCACTCAGGCTTTGTTCTGTTTTGCTCCGAGTCGCAACAAACGAATCGCTTGTGATACTCGTTTCAATTGATAATAACCGTTATCAACTGAAACCGTCGTTGCCGATCCTGGGCTCTGAATATTTGCGTACATGTCTGAATGCAATGCAATGCAGATTCTCGTATTGAAGGTCACGGACGTGTGGCTCGTCACCAAAGACGTGGCTCGTCTTTGGTGCTTAGGTAACTACCGACTCATGACGCGAGTTTGTTGCAAGGTTGTTCGCAGAAGTATCACGGCCCTGCTTACTAAGCGCACGTGCACTTCCTTGTCTAGATTTACTACTGTTGTTTAGGCGTGCCATTGCTATTGGTGGCAGCCATGGTTACACTGCTTTCGCAGTAAAGGTATTTGCAATGATTCGGTTTTCTAATTTCAGGTTTAATGAATGGTAACTTAGGTAAATTTATGCGTTAGGCGGCGGCGGCGATCTTATGGAGGTCAATCATATGGTGAGGCTGCCCATGGGGCCAGACAGTTCGTGTGTTTACCAGATCATTTATCCGGCAGTGACCGATAGATGCTAAATTGTGAACATTGTTGTCTGACTAACCAACCAAACAACCCCATCTCTCAGTTCCAACGGAAAGATTTAGCAACGCCACTGCTCTGTGGCAGAAGTATGAAGAACATTTGGAACGCTACACCTACCCTGCAGCAAAACCCGGCATCACTGCTACACTTCTACCTCTGCATGGTGCCCACGTTTTCGTGTAACTGTATTTAAATGTCGACGTCTAAGGTACCGCCTAATCTAGACTGTCACATACAGTGTCTATTTTAAGGTGGAGCGTCGTGTAATTTTGGAATTACTACGCAGTTGTTACCATGGAGACCAGGGGCTTGTACAATCGATTAGCTGCAGCCGGTAGGGCCGCAAGTGTATTTGTTACCTCTGGCCGGGGGTGTATTGGTCTGACTGGTTGTGTATTTATTGATGTATCGGGTGGTGTATTGGTGTGGTCGGTGGCCTATTTATTTGCTGTGGTCGATGGTGTATTTATTGGTATGGCCGGTTCTGTGTTGGTGTAGTCGGACGCGCATCGGTGTGGCCTGTGCTGCATTTATTGGTGTGGCCGGTGGTGTATTTAAGTCGTTGGAAGTGTATTGGTACGGCCGATGATATGTTTATTGATGTGGTTTATGATGAGTGTGACCAGTGTTGCATTGATTGGTGTGGTCGGAGATGAAATGATGTGCTGATGGTGTATTTATTGGTGTGACCGGTGGTATGCTTCTTGGTATGACCATTAGTGTATTTATTGGCGTTGCTTGACATGTACTGGTGGTGTATTGGTGTCGCTTATGGTGCAGCCGGTGCCATGCTGACTGATCAGCCGTTCCACTTGTTGTTGACACAGCGGTGTCAGTAGGCTGGACCGGTGCAGGTACAGGATGTTGCAGTCTGTAGGCATGATGACCGTGTACTGGCGACCAGGCTGTGTTGCCGGTCAGTGCGTTGTCGG
>JAOTOM010001788.1:47500-80149 GCA_034440615.1 Ashinkailepas kermadecensis | reverse complement strand
TTTTCCGAAGGTTGCATCTTTCTTCGTCTACGTATGCGCTTCTTCTTATGGCCCCACAACTTTCTTGAGGACTCTAAAAAATTATTGGCATCCTGAGCGCAAAAAGAGTCTTGGTCCTTTTTGTACCAACAATATTTTTGAGGTACCGGTGTGTTTTCGAGGACCCGCTGATGTGTTATTTAATGCCCGGTCTTTATTCCTTTTTGGACCATGTCGCTTTTTTCAGAGTCTCAGCCTGTTTTTAGCTCCGCATGGAGGCTCATGACCCCGGTGTGCTTTGTGGTAGAGAGTTTATGTCAGCTTTTTTTAGAGCTCCCGGTCTGTCCGTATTTAGAGCTGCAACGCATGTTTTAAAGCTTATACCGCTTTTGCGAGACTCGGTACGCATTGAGATAGCATATTTTTCCGCCTCGCTGTACTCTTAGGGTCCTGCGTTATGTTTATCTGTAGTTCTGACGCACAGTTATGGTCCTCATCACGACTTGGTGGCACTGGTATAATATATCGGGATCCAGTGCGCGACTTTTTCGGGCACAGGGGGGTAGTTTCGGTGGGGCCCGACCCCCTGGGCGAGACGCATTTTTTTCGTGACTTACTCTGAACTTTCTAAGATCCGAGTCCTGGCCTGATTTTCTCGGGCCCCGGTGCCACTTTTTGTGTCCCGTTGCGATTTTTCGAGGTCTGGTACGTTTTTAGGGGCTGACGGCAATACTCGAAGACATTTAGTGGTGTGTTTGGGGGCCGGGAGCGATTGTTCTTGCCCGGACATGGTGGTGGTGGTGACATGGTGGTGGTGGAGGGTGGGAGGGTGGGATGGGGCCGGTTGGTGTGCTGGCAGTGTGGTGGTTGTGCTGGAACGATTCGCTGAGGTGTATGCCGGTGTTTGTGTTAGGAGTCGTGTCTTGCGTGTGGTGGCGTTTGTAGGTGTTGACTTGTGGTGTGGCTGTGATCCGTCCGCTTGGGTGTGGGCGTCTGCGGTGTGTCTGTGCCGTGTGGGTGTTGGCAGAGACGGGTACTCAGCGTGTGTTTGTGGCGGTGGTGGCGGTCTGTGTCTACCCGGTTCTGAGCGGCGAGCGGGCCGCGCCGGCCGCGGGTCGAGGACCCACGCTCTGGCCCGGGACATGGCCCAGCCCTCTAGGTGGACAAGGCGGAGGATCTCTCGCTCGGCCGTCCACCGAGGGCAGGCCCTGTCTCAGGCCGCGTGGCCTTCCCGCAGCTAGCGCAGCGCCGCTCGCCACAAGTGCATGTCTGGTTGTTGTGTTGTCTGGCACATGTCCGGCATGGGGGCGTCGTGGCACGGCACCCCCCGCAGAGTGGCCATAGCGTTGACAGTTCTTACACCGTCGCGGGAGTGGTGCACGTGGTGTGACGGCAGCCCCCCCCCCGCAGAGTGGCCATTGCGTTGACAGTTCTTACACCGTCGCGAGAGGGTGCACGTGGTGTAACGGCACCCCACCCACCGCAGAGTGCCCATAACGTTGACAGTTCTTACACCGCCGCGGGAGGGTGCACGTGGTGTGACGGCATACCTGATGTAGCCAGCTTTGATGTCTGTTGGTGATGTTTGTATCCCGAATGTCAGTATGATTAGGCGTGAAACCGGCTAGCCTGGCTATGAGATGGGCCTGAATGCCGCGGAGAAACCCTGGTCCTCAAGTTCGAGGGCCATGGTCTCCGCCGACACCCAGGCCAACTCTCGTGCTCGTATTGTGCCTTGCGATGTGCTTAGTGTTTAGGTGTGTGGCCAGTGTTATGGTGATGGGTGTTTGTTTTATGTGGTGGATGGCTTGGAGAATCCAACCACCTATTGCGTCATTTGCCTGAATCAGGAGCGCCCCTGATCTAATTTGCTTTGCGTGTAGGGGTGCGCCTGTGCATTTGGTGAGTTCTTCCCCATTTATTTCAAAATATTTTATTGCATCAAGGATTGCTTTCTGCAATCGTGTTCGTAAATCGTCACTCCTGGTCAGATCCGTCTCGAAGACTCGTGTATGTTGTCCCAAAACCTGCTGGTGAGCATGAGGTCGTCAACACGAGGTCGTCAGAATATTGGCAATTGATTTCATGAACTGTACTTAACGCTCGAGTGCTTCTCATCTCCTTGTGCACATCTGGAAAATCACGTCTTAGTGGCGATGGTGGCCAGACTGCCTATATATTTCACCAGCACAATCCACGAGTACAGCCGGCTCCAACCACTCAGCAGTAAACATTTCCCAATGCTTTTGCTAACCACGCACACTTTGTGCAACACACTCTCACTGGCGGGTCCAGGGAGAGGCCATTCCGGCCATGGCCCCCCGAAGCGCTTAAAATGGGGGTGGGGCATAGTGTGTGTTGGCCCCCAAACCAACCGAAGTAAACTAAATTAAAATGCAGTAACCTTTGCCGTGGTTGAAATATAGCGTTCTGGATCAAGTAATCTAAATTTTTTAAGGTATTTTTTAAAATAATTGTTTGGAAGCCCAATATGGTAGCATAATAGATTCTCACACACATCGAGGTTCTATGCTGCTCAAGTTCTGCTTACAGCAATAGTTGACAATATCAGATCCGCCAGTGTATACACGTGCACGAACGTTGACGTGGTACAAGACGTTAAATGCGAGTGTGAACGTTGTGGTAAACAAGAACAAAAATCCTGTAACTTAGAAACAGTGAAGGCAGCCTGCCTACACAGGAAATTATGATGTCATTCAGTATTTTTTTTAATGGCCCTTTGCCAAATAATGGTCAAAATCCAGTGCATTTAAACCAAAAATAGTGGGAGGATGGGAACCATCCAAAGCCGCTTGACCCCTTCACTGATGCAATTACTAGGTACGCCAATGGGGCGGGGGGCTGCCACCGAAAGTTGCCCCCCGACCCATAAACCAGTGGGTTAGATCCGCCAATGCACCATCCTACAATGTGCACAGGTGTAGAGTCGATGTCAGGTGTCGTGTGGGTTCTCCTGTCACAAACTGTGTCCCACTCTCCTGCGTACGCTGTCAGGTGCCTAATCCCACCCCAGTGTCAGTCAATGTTGTACAGTACGCGCCTCACTCCCAGAACCGCACTTACGTGTGGGTTCTGATGCGTTAAACTAAACGTGTCTTTTGCTGCCGAGCAAGACTTGCCGCATGTCCCACATCTGTAGGGTGCCATATCTGGGGTCGCTCCCGGCGTGTTCTCATATCTTCAACAAAGCAGGCAAACGTTCGGCCACATTGTCCACATGTGTAACGTTCTTTTCTGGTGTGTTCTCATCTGTTTAACCAAACTGCTCCTGGCAGCGAACAGCCGGCCACATGTCTCACATTTGTAGAGGATCTCCCCGGTGTGAATTAGCGCATGTATAACTAAATCCACCCTTACAGTAACGTCCTGCCCCATGCATCGCAGTTTCAGCGTCCCTCTTCGGCAAGGGATTTGACATGTGTACTTAATTACCCCCAGAAAACAAACGCTCTACCACATATATCACACTTGTAAGGTCTCTCTCCGGTGTGTCCTCATATGTGTAATCAAAGTGTGCTTGGCAACGAACGTCCTGCCGCATGTTTCACACTTATAAGGTTTCTCACCAGTGTGTGTTCTCATATGTGTAATCAAAGTGTGCTTGGCAACGAACGCCCGGCTGCATGCCTCACACTTGTAGGCTCCCTCTCCGGTGTGTGATCTCATATGTCTAACCAAACTTATCTTCACAAGAAACGTTCTGCTGCATGTATCACACTTGTAAGGTCTCTCTCCAGTGTGTGTTCTAACATGTCCAGCCAAACTGCCAAACGTCCTGCCGCATGCCTCACACCTGGAAGGTCTCTCTCCGGTGTGTTCTCATATGTGTAATCGAAGTGTACATGGCAACGAACGCCCGGCGGCTGTCTCACACTTGTAAGGTCTCTCTCCAGTGTGTGTTCTCATATGTCTAACCAAACTTATCTTCGCAAGAAACGTCTTGCCGCATGTCTCACACTTGTAACGTCTCTCCCCGGTGTGTGCTCTGACATGTGTAATGAAACCGGTCCTCCTCGCGAACGCCTGGCCGCATATCTCAGACTTGTAGGGTCTCTCTCCGGTGTGTGATCTCATATGCTGAACCAAGCCGCCCCGGTAGCTCAGTTGGTTAGAGCGCTGGCCTGCTCTGGTCTCCCCTGTCCTGGCAACGCAGGGTTCGAGTCGCTTCGCGCGCTCGCATTTAGCCCCCGACTGGGAGGGTCAGTTCGCAGCTGGCCCGATAAGGCCGGGGATGAGCTACCGGGCGGCCGTGTCGGTGCATTGACGGCACGCTAAACTTTCGGTCAAAATTATGCCGTTGAACTGGACTTATGGATCGGGTGGTGGGGCCAGGATTCACGCAACAAGCTCTGCTTAGCAATAGGACCCTGGTTCATAAAGCCACCCCAACAAGAACTCGGATTAAATTTATTTTATAAAAAAGAAAAAAAAGAGACAAAAACCCATCCTGACCGGAAACGTTCTGCCGCATGGCTCACACCTGTAAGGTCCCTCTCCGGTGTGTCCTCATATGTGTAATCAAAGTGTGCTTGGCAACGAACGTCCTGCCGCATGTTTCACACTTATAAGGTTTCTCCCCAGTGTGTGTTCTCATATGTGTAATCAAAGTGTGCTTGGCAACGAACGCCCGGCTGCATGTCTCACACTTGTAGGCTCCCTCTCCGGTGTGTGATCTCATATGTCTAACCAAACTTATCTTCACAAGAAACGTTCTGCTGCATGTATCACACTTGTAAGGTCTCTCTCCAGTGTGTGTTCTAACATGTCCAGCCAAACTGTTATTGGCAGTAAACGTCCTGCCGCATTCCTCACACCTGTAAGGTCCCTCACCGGTATGTGTTCTCCTATATGCAATCAAAGTGTGCTTGGCAACGAACGCCCGGCTGCATGTCTCACACTTGTAGGCTCCCTCTCCGGTGTGTGATCTCATATGTCTAGCCAAACTTATCTTCACAAGAAACGTTCTGCCGCATGGCTCACACTTGTAAGGTCTCTCTCCGGTGTGTGTTCTAATATGTCCTGCCAAACTGTTCCTGGCAGCGAACGTCCTGCCGCATGTCTCACACCTGTAAGGTTTCTCTCCGGTGTGTGCTCTGATATGTGTAATCAAACTGTTTCTGGCAGCGAACGCCTGGCCGCATATCTCACACCTGTAGGGTTTCTCTCCGGTGTGTGATCTATAGGGTAGTTTTTTCCCTGGCCGTGGGAAATCTAGGGATAGACCAATCGCTTCCGCTTTGTATACCCCAGAACAGTAGGTGGACAGCTCACTCGTTAAAACTCCGTGATGAGTGACTTCCCGGGCTGAATGCTTCCTCGGCCCGCCAACTACGTTGAGTCGCGACAGACGAACGCCAGTCCGCTCCGAAATCGCAAAGACGTGATGGTTCTACCTCGTAGTCCGAGTCTAGGTCGAGTCTCGAGCTGAGTCTCGAGCCCCGTCTCGAGCTCCCCGTTTATTTTCATTTGCACTCATATATATACACACGAGTCCGCCCACGTAAGTACATTGACGGCATGCAACCCGCACTGCTATTGGCTGGTTCTACATAACACGCCAACCTGCAAGTGAACCGGGCCGTGATTGGCCCGACACGCCAGCGGCCATTGCCCTCGCTGGACGTTGCTGACTGTTGATTCGCCGCAGGTCATGGGTTCAGTTCTAATGCACTTCTCGCACGCTGAGATTGCAGTTTTGCACGGCAGCCTGGCTGCTCGGTCGCGTGGCAACCAGCGATGATTTGTGGACGTACCCGACTGGTGGCGCCAGTAGCCTTGTGGTATGCGAACTCATCGACACGAGCTCCGGTTCTTATCAGTTATAACCTCGTAAGGTGATCTCATCGCGGTGGCTAATAATCGAACAATGCGAGCGGCACTTGGCCTTATCTGTGATAGATCGGGTGGGCCGCATGCCTGACGCTCTTGTTGTGACAGGTGTGTGGGTGCCTCATGCGGCCCCATCGCGGTGACACATACAGTACATTCCAGAGGCTGGCTCGTTCGTATTAACTTTAACATCGTTACAGATCTCAGATGGTTAGTCAAAGGCACCCTTTCAGCAAACGTCCTGCAAAATGTGTGGGGGGGGGGTTGGCCCCGCAAACCAACAGAAATGAACTAAATTAAAATGTAGCAACCTTTGTCGAGGTTGAAAAATAGCGTTCTGGGACAAGTAATCTCAAGTTTTAAAGTTATTAAAAAATAATTGTTTGGAAGCCCAATATGGTAGCATAATAGATTCTTACACACATCGAGGATTCTATGCTGCTCAAGTTCTGCTTACAGCAATATTGACAATATCAGATCCGCCAGTGTGTACACGGCACGAACGTTGACGTGGTACAAGACGTTGAATGTGAGCGTGAAGGTTGTGGTAAACAAGAACAAAATTCCTGTAACTTAGAAACGGTGAAGGTAGCCGGGGCCCCTACACAGGAAATTATATTGTAATTAAGTATTTTTTGTAAAATGACCCTTTGCCAATTAATGGTCGAAATCTGGTGCATTTCAACCAAAAACAGTGGGAGGATGGGCACCATCCAAATCCGTTTAACCCCTTCCCTGATGCAATTTGTAACATCGTTCATGTTTTACGCGTGTTATGTGGCCTTCAGCCAACCGGAACACGGCGAGTGAGTCGGCCCGCAGATGGTAGCCTCTGCCGTCGTAACGTTGTGACGTCACACGCGGTCGGCCTTGGAGCCGTGTCTTAAATGCGGCCGCCAATCACAGCGCCTGGAGGGGACCGTCGCCCGGCGGCGGGTAGCCGCCGGCTCTGCAGTAGAGAACCGACTGGACAGCGGGCGCGCGCGGATCGTTCCGCTGTTGTAAAACCGTCGTTGTAGTGCCGACAGAAACTGCTAAAATACTGTCGGCACTTGTCATTTTTCGGCCCTTACTCACAACCGTCAAATATAACGCAAACGTACCGCCATACTTTGAACGGAGTTATCGCAACAACGAGACACCTAGACTACATCACGAGCCAACGAGAACAACCCCACAACGTCATATGCGGTCGGCCTTGGCGCCGCGTCGTAAATGCGGCAGCCAATCACGGCGCCCGAGGGAGACCGCTACCTCCCGGCGGCGGCCCCGGCCGGGGGTGGAAGAGAACTGGCCGCGCGGTAGAGCCGCACGGATCGTACCGCTGTTGTAAACCGTTGTTGTAGTGCCGACAGAAACTGCTAAATTGCTGTCGGCACCTGTCACCTTTCGGCCCTTACTAGCATCAATCGTTAAATATAACGCAAACGTACCGCCATACTTTGAACGGGAGATATCGCGACGCGAGGCGCCTAGACTTCATCACGAGCCAACGAGACTTCACCACAACTGGTGCCGCTAGTGACCCGGAAGTCATCACATCAGTTCACCACATCGCCTTTCAGCAGGAGGAGGAAGATAAACGGCTACCTAGGAATTCAGTAAGCGGGAAAAATCGCGAAAATCCTTCGTAGTACACTCGTTTCAATTTTGACCACAGATAGAATTGTCATAGGATTGTTGTCAAATGCTCGCTGTGTACTAAATACTGTACGTATTAATTTTTACGTGAATTAGGAAGCATAATTGAGACAGTTTCTTCATACAACTTGCGAAACTTAAATTTAGTAGAATACTGAGAGCTAAGTAAAGTAAAGAATCCTGACCGAAATTACTGTTGAGAGATTATCTGACAGCTTTAACCAGATAAGGATGGAGATGCGCGCTCAAGGAATGAGGCAGAACATAAAACCATTTACCGGGGAAAGCCATTATAAAATGTGTGACTGGATCAAACAACTGGATCGCATCAGCTTCAGCATGGACGACGAACAGCTACGAATAACCTGTCTGAAAACCCTCGGTGGACCTGCAGCTGAATTTCTTCAACGAATGCTAACTCATCAACCAAATTTGACGTGGGTAGAGATGAAACACATTATGAAAGAAAGATATTCAGATCTGGCAGACCAAAAATGCTCTCAGGAAGCCTTACGAAAGTTGAAGCAACACCGCTCTGAACTGGCTCAAAATTTTGGCGAGCGAATCCTCACCCTAGCGAAAGAGGCGTATACAGAATTGAACAGCGCTGCCACGCAGGAAATCCTAATATATATTTTTAATAAGGGCGTGCAAAGTAACTGGCTGGCCGCCAAGTTGTACAGACACTCCTTCCGGAACCTAGAAGAAGCGATACAATTCGCGGTACGCGAACACAATTTGGAGCGAACACTTCTCTTGACTAGGGGAATACCGAAACAGGAAGATGAGCCAATGGACGTCGATGTGATTCAATCAGGAAACGATCGAATTGACAAATTAAAGAAGTTAGTAGTATCTCTGGGCGAAACGGTGTCAAAGCTAGCAGCGCAAAAATTGGACCCCAAAACCACAAACCCAGCCTCAGCCTGGAACCCGAGTATTCCACCCATCCTACCCGCAGTATCCGCGCCCACCAGGACCTAATGTCCCCGGACCCAGCAATGGACCTCCTCCGCAGCGCCCAGTTGTAGGCCCCAGAGTTCGGAGGCCACAACAGCCAAATCAGCCCGGCACATCATTCCAATGGACCACCGATGGTCGACCGATATGCATAAAATGTGCAAAAACCGGACACGTGGGACGACAGTGTCGTTCCTGCCCAAATCCCCCTAGACAGGCGGGAAACTAAAAAGCTCCGTTGTGAACGACAACGGTGGAGGTGAAAGCAAACAGAATCAGAAACCACAGAGGAAGGATAGGAAAAATAGTAGGAGGAAACGAGATCCCGAGAAACGAAACCAGAAACGGGACCGAGTTCAACAAATTCGCATCAAACCTAACACACCCATGTGCTGGCTCATAATCTGTAATCAGAGAGCATACACACAACATACACACACACTGGATCAGATATCTAATTAATTTCATAGGAGTTCTTTGACAAAATTGCAGAGGATCAAACCCTCAGATTTTCAGGACATAAAAAAGACCGCATTCCACTCATTTCAGCCAGCGGGCATCGTTTGAAAAATATCGGTGTAGGAACGTTCAGAGTCGAGATGAGTAAGTTCAGAAAACATTTCAGCTTCCAAATCGTAGAAGGCCTGACACAACAGTGCATGTTGGGAAATTATTTCTTGACCGAGTTCGGAGTAAAATAAGATTTCGAAGAAAAAGCCTTATGCATTGAAGGAAACATGGTTCCACTTCGACCACAGCGGACTAGTACGGAGGCGACCTCACTAGTCAGAATAAAAGGACGCATTCATATCCCGGCCAACACGGTCGTGGAGTGTCCGGCAGCTGTGAACAGAGTTCAACTCGTGGAACAAACATGCTATGTGCGATCACTGGACAACATGCCACTGATTTCCGAGGAACCAGGCTTGTTTATAGCCGAGGTAGTGGCCAAACCAGACCGCCATAAGCGCTTACCAGTGAGGGTCATAAATACCACTACCAGAGATTTCACGATGTACCACAACCAAGTAATTGCATTCGCTGAGAAAATAGACGAAACGGACTTGGAAAATCTTGTTGACATGTCACATCACATTGACTTGACCCCGGCTACCACATCCGCTGACCCAATTGAGCAAGCCCAACTGTCGCATCTGACGGACGCTGACAAAAACGAACTCGAACAACTGCTACGTACCAACGCTGACCTATTTGCTGCGACTGACGCCGACCTTGGTACGACTGACGTCATACACATGAAAATAGAGACTGCTAACCATCCCCCTATTCGTCAAGCACCTTACAAGACCCCATTCTATCAGCGAAAATACGTAGAGGACCAAATTAAAACAATGCTCGAAGCAGATATAATTGAAGAATCTGGCAGTCCATGGGCCGCGCCCATTGTCATCGTACGAAAGAAGGACGGTAGTGACCGCTTTGCAATCGACTATAGAAAATTAAATAACGTAACAAAGAAAAACAGCTACCCACTCCCGTTGATAGAAGACATTCTCGCGTCCCTCGGTGGAGCGAACTTCTTTTCATCGTTAGACTTGGAATCGGGATACCGGCAAATCCCAATGTCGGAAGAAAGCATACCAAAGATCGCATTTACGTGTTTCTTAGGCTTGTGGAATTTTATAAAAATGCCATTTGGAATCTGCAATGCTCCCGGAAAATGTGTGGAACAGTGGAACTGATGAATAAGGTACTATCAGGAATTCAGAACCAGTTTGCAACAGCTTACATCGACGACATAATAGTATATTCGAAAACATTTAAGGAACACCTAGTTCACTTGGAGGAAGTCTTTTGTCGTCTAAGAAAAGCCAAATTGAAGCTGAAACTCTCGAAGTGTGATTTTTTTTAAGAAGGAAGTCCAGTACTTAGGACATGTAGTGTCAGCCTCTGGCATCAAGCCAAACCCGGAGAAGGTCGAAGCCATTCAACACATGGCAGCACCAATCACTGTGAAAGGAGTCCGCTCATTCATCGGCATGTATTCCTATTATAGACGATTCATTCCAGGATTTAGCCAAATTGCTGCGCCGCTGATTAACTTAACGAAGAAACATGCCATATTCATCTGGACAGATGATTGCGAAAACGCATTTGCAACGTTAAAACAAAAACTAGCATCTGCACCAGTACTGGCCTACCCAGATATCACTAAGGACTATAAACTATATACAGATGCTTCACAGAGCGGTCGGGGCAGTTTTAGTACAGGAATATGATGGAGAGGAAAAAGTGATATAGTATCTGTCCAAACAATTAAAT
Source organism: Ashinkailepas kermadecensis (assembly GCA_034440615.1). Classification (NCBI taxonomy): domain Eukaryota; kingdom Metazoa; phylum Arthropoda; class Thecostraca; family Neolepadidae; genus Ashinkailepas; species Ashinkailepas kermadecensis. The sequence continues at coordinate 69,436 of JAOTOM010001788.1, read as the reverse complement.
GAAACCCAACGGAGATGGCCAATTATCCAATTAGAGGCTTACGCTTGCGTTTGGTCGATTTCGAAGTTGCGCCAATATTTACTAGGATCGAAATTCACAGTTATGACGGACTATCAACCACTCACATTTTTGAATCTTTCGGAAATGAAAAATCCCATGCTACAACGATGGGCAATCATGCTATCAGAACACAACTGTGAGGTGGTCTACATAAAAGGTAGCAAAACTATCGTGGCAGATTATCTTAGCAGAATGTATGAAACCGAGCAAAAAGTAAACGTCATCGGATCCGACCATGTTCCCATGGTCGATTTCAGGAACACTGAATTCAGAAAACCAGAGGAAGAGTTGAGCAGAGAGGAAAAATTCAAAGATGTAATAGTGAAGTGGGAAAACATTGCGAAACTTCAAAAAGCAGATGAGGAAATAGCAAACATTCGGGAAGTAATGAACGATAAGAATCACGCGGATTACAAAGACGTGGTTCTACAATACATGGAACCAGGCACTCATTTATAAAGTCAGTGAAGGACCACGCTGTGGACCGTTCCCAGGACTACAACTATGTGTACCACAATGCTTGAGAAGTGAAGTACTAAAAGAGTTACATGAAGGCTTCTTTGCCGGACATATGGGATTGGCAAAAACATACGAGAAACTCAAATTTAGATATTACTGGAGCGGCATGTGGCGAGATACAGTAGCCTACCTCAAAGCTTGCGTGCTCTGCACAGGACGACGAGCCGAGGCAGCTCCAGCCCCGATGCAGGAAATGCCCGTACCACATTACCCATTTGAAATGATAGGATTCGACACTTGTGGACCATACCCAGAAACACAAAACGGTAACCGATATGTCATTACAATCATTGATCATTTCTCTTCTTGGCCGGAAAGTTTCTGCACAGCAAGGAAGGACGCAAAAATGGTTGCTAAAATTCTTATGGAGGAAATCATTCCACGACACTCTTGCCCCCCAGTAATTCTTTCAGATCTGGGCACAGAATTCATAAATACGGTAATTGATGAATTAGAAACATGCCTGAACATTCGACATATCACCACTAGCGCTTATCGGGCACAAACGAACGGGAAAATCGGGAGGTATCACCGGGTGCAAAATTATATATTAGCAAAAGCAATTAACCAAAATCAGGACTGGGATACAAAAATACCCGCAACTCTGGCTGCTTACCGAACGGCAAACATTGGAACTTCAGGTACGATATCACCCTTCTTCACGCTATATGGCCAGATCCAGTCCTACCCCTAGACAATTTTCTACAACCGAAAGTTAGATACTATGGAGAAGATTATGTACCAAATGTTAGCCAAACTGCACGAAGCCTATAGTCATGTGAAAACACATATCGTCGATAGGCATGAGAGAAATAAAGCTTATGCGGACAGGAAAGCGAAGCCACGTAGTTTTAAAATAGGAGACCCGGTGTATTAGTATGCTACCACTGTCCAACCTGGTACCTCTCCAAAGTTCTCGCTACCTTGGAAACAATATTTTGGAATAATCAAACAGACCAGTGCTGTAAACTACGTAATTAGGAATCAGTTCAACGGAAAAACTCGTCTAGTGCATGTGCAAAAACTACGATTAGCTGATCCTAATACCGCTTGGGAAACAACGAAAGATGTCGACGAACCGATTAACAGACGGTATCTAGATAACAAGTATAAATCAGATCGCATCACACCTGAACGTATTCACCCTCCAAGGTTAGCCAAGCGGGCCGAAGCCGGCCCGAGCGGTAGACTAGATGATAGCAGCTACATGGAAGTAGACATACCGTCCGGAACAATGTCTGCTGACACCGCAGTACCCGAGACGGGAGCGGACACTCCTGACTCAGCGCCACCGCCGCCGGTTGCGTCGGATCGACAGGAAGCTGGGCCAGCGCTCACCCAGTCCCCGAACCAGACCAGGCCCCCGAACCAGATCAGCCCCCAGCCACTAGCAGTGATTCCGAGAATGAACTGCCGTTGTCCGAAGTGGCGGCACGTATGAAGCGAGCTTTGCCAACGTCTAGCGAATCAGAAAGTGAAAAGTTACATTCACGGGTAACGAAACGTGCAGAGTCCCAGAGCAATGACTGAAGATAATCTACCTTTATCCAAACTAGCAGAACGCATGAGAAACTCAGCTGAAATCCCACCGGGAGCTCCCCAAGAAAAACGACCTTTAGAAGTAACTTTGGACGACGATTGCCGCCCAGAAAAATTACAGATTCACGACGATACGTCATCTTCTGAATATGATGCCGATGTTGAATATGTACATATAAAACCTGATAAGGCTAGCATATTCGCAGCTTTCGTGGAGAAACAGAACGCAATAATGCTGGCAAATATGAAATCGCGAACGAAATTGTTCAAATCGATGTTGCAGCAGCTGATGATGCTACTGAATGTGGACCTGTGATTCACCTCAACTAGTATGACGTATTGTAAGGCTCAGTGAAGCACCTGTGATGGCGCGAGAAGCGTCATCTTTAATAGATTGCCATGTACAGGCATGAGGATGTTAAGTAGGACGCTGTGACGTCAAACCAACTGTTGTCTGAGCATAACACTAGTTTTCATTTGTTGCAGAATGACGTGGGTGGTTAAAATAATCCATATCCTATCGTTCCTTATACCTGAACTACCCACGGAGCTTTGTTTTTACCGCGCGGTGCAGTGTATGCTACGCATGAAACATGGAATGTGCATATCCCAATTCCAAACGATGAAGTGTCGGAAATATTGACTGATATGAACCACACGATGCATGTGTTTGAAAAACGCATAACTCAATACGTATCTGACCATCCACTCTTCCCGTACGCAATCGATGTGAAATCACAATTGAAAGACCGTCTGACCACACTTCGACTAAACCTAGCCGATACCCTTGAAGCAGCTCGATCAACCATCCCACGAAACTTAAATAGGCCCAAAAGGTCCGTGCTACCATTCGTCGGAGAAGCCCTATCCTTCTTGTTCGGAACCACCACAGATGCTGACTTAGAAGCCGTTCTGAACCGTCTGAACACAGTCGAAATTGGCAACGACCAAATCATACATGTTCTAGGAGAAAGCGTGTCCCTGATGAACCGGACAAACAGCAGTTCAGACCAATCGAAAAGCAATCAACCATATCAGCCGCCTCGTAAACAACTTAACTTACCGGGTTACGAAACTTAAACAGACCGAGAAGCAAAATTTCGAAGTATACATGAACCTGCAAAATCAGATTACGAAAGTAATTGAAAACGCCCGAGCCATACTTCAACAGGCTCGAGTACAACATTCAGAGTTACAACTACAACTTAGCCTTCTGGCTCATGGCATCTTATCCCGATCATTTGTCGAACCAGCCCAGCTGCGTGACCTTCTGTCAAACATAAAAAACGCCCTACCTAGCGCAAAAGCTCTACCTTACCATCCCGACGATTTATAGAAATATTATCAACTGATACATACATCCATCCTGGTAGCGAAAGCCAATCACTACGTGCTGCTGCCCATTCCGGTAGTAACAATTCCTGATCAATTTGAAGTGTTCGAGATTTTCAACCCGAACCTCCCATGCCACAACTTGTCACTGGAAACAAAGTTTGACACAGGCAAAGTAAAATACCTTGCTCTTAGCAGAGACAAGACTAGATACTTTGAAATCGAAGAGGACATTCATTTCCGCCTACAACAACAATTAACATTCCGTCACTTTCACAGTACCGAGCAATTCACTGCTACCACGTCATCTTGTGTGAAGTCGCTATACTTTCGCGACTCAGTTGAAATCGCAACTCAGTGTAAAACACTTGTGTCTCGGAAAAGTACCCCAAGGGCATTATAAATGCAACAAAACATTTGGCTAATAATCACTGGAACTCCAATAGAAATTCACCTAGTTTGCGGAAATGACACCTCCGACTTGACTACTACAGAACATGCACAGTTGGTGCATTTGAAAAAGGCTGCTCACTACTTTCAAAGTACTTCAGAATCCACACCGTCAAAACCCAGACGTCCCGCGTAGACATCGACCGTGTCAAATCACTACGTAAGCAGCCGACCCGTCTGGCCGAGCTGACTGAACAAAATCTCCGTACACAGCTACCCAACCTCGAACCCAATACCGAGTCCGAAGTCCTGTCTAGCCTGTCCGATCTGAATGTTCCCATCTCGCATCTGAGGCTCCAGCTACGAACTGTACGCGACCTTAGCTATCATGCTAGACTGGGTCACTCGGCATTAGTAATCCCGGCTGCAATCGTGATGGCTGCAGCTGGCATTGTCGTCGTGTATTGTGTGTCGAAACGTAAGCAAAGCCCTGTTCCCGCCACCGACACATCTGACCTCAATCCCATTCCCAATCAACCCCTACCGCCCGGTGAAGACGTCATCGTGATCCGCTCTGGCACGAGGCCAGAGGTCGTCAGAGCCGACACCCAGGCATGATCTGACGGACCGGTCAGCCTGCCGCAGAACGCCGACCGAGCCGCTGGCGCCACCCCAAAGTCACTGCATCTGGTGACTATGAACTGCAGCACTACATTAACGGCTGTCGAGGGGAAAGGCGCCTGTGACACCTGCGGTCATCTCATGGAACGCCACACAGGAGGTGCCTGTGGAACGAGGCCTTCTGTTGCTACCTCGGTCGACGGAACCGAGAAGCTGACTGCAGAACCGGCGCTAATGAGCGTCACCGACCAGGAACTGCCGCTGAGAACGCCGTGAGCGCCACTACTGGAGCCGCCGTTGATGTTTCCGCCGAGGCCGCTGCTGGCAATGCAAGCGCAGCCTCTGCCGCCGCCGTGAGCGCGGCCGGCCGGGCCAGCGACATGGCTGACTCCGTGGAACCCGAGACGACTGATGAGCCACAGATGGCCGCTGCAGATGGGCCGTCACCGTGCCTAACGCCCGACCAGCTGCCCAGGGCAGACGATACGGTCGGTACGGCAGCCATACTCGAGGACATACGAAGGAAAGTAATTCTCTTTCACGAATACTTAGAAGAGCGCCAGAACGGACCGATCGGTGAGTAAAATGGATAGCGAAATGATCGTGAAATGCGTGCCGCACTAAAGGTGTTGGCCGACGTGGCCAGTGGTCGCCCACGTCAAACCGCAGTGCCGGACAGAACATTATATAGACGAAATCTCAAGAACAGTGAGCACCGAGATCGTCACGTAGAAATAGTATGTTATCGTTGTAACTAATATGGACAAGGGAAAAGGGTTACCTCAATCACCCCTTAGACTAACCCGCGTAGAAGGTCGGGTATATAGTTTAATAAAGTGTGTAAAAATCGCGAATATTTACGTTGTCGTAATGTTGGAAGGCCGTAATAATTATAGTGGGATTTATAGTTCCATTGGTTTATGGAACCAAAATATTTTCGGACCTGCGCTGTGTTGTAACATTGTTCATGTTTTACGTGTGTTATGTGGTCCTCAGCCTACGCCGACCGATCGGCCACTGCAGTCGTAATATTGTGACGTCACACGCGGTCGGCCTTGGCGCCGCGTCGTAAATGCGGCAGCCAATCACGGCGCCCGAGGGAGACAGCTACCTCCCGGCGGCGGCCCCAGTCGGGGGTGGAAGAGAACTGGCCGCGCGGTCGAGACGCACGGGTCGTACCGCTGTTGTAAACCGTCGTTGTAGTGCCGACAGAAACTGCTAAATTGCTGTCGGCACTTGTCTTTTTTCGGCCCTTACTAGCATCAATCGTCAAATATAACGCAAACGTACCGCCATACTTTGAACGGGAGATATCGCGACGCGAGGCGCCTAGACTTCATCACGAGCCAACGAGACATCACCACAAATTACTAAGTACACCAATGGGACGGGGGGCTGACACCGAAAGCTGACCCTCCACCCCCAAACCGGTGGGTTAGATCCGCCAGTGCACCATCCTACAACGTCCACTTGTGTAGAGTCGATGTCAGGTGTCGTGTGGGTTCTCCTGTCACAAACTGTGTCCCACTCTCCTGCATACACTGTCAGGTGCCTAACCCCACCCCCGTGTCAGTCATGTTGTACGTTACGCGCCTCACTCCCAGGACCGCAGTTACGTGTGGGTTCTGATGCGTCAAACTAAACGTGTCTTTTGCTGCCAAGCAAAACTTGCCGCATGTCCCACATTTGTGGGGTATCATATCTGGGGTCGCTCCCGACGTGTTCTCATATCTTCAACAAAGCAGCTCTTGGCAGCAAACGACCTGCTGCACGTCTCACATCTCAAAGTTCTCTCTCCCGTGTGTGCTCTCATATGTCCAACCAAACTCATGTTGGCGGCAAACGTCCGGCCACATTCTCCACATGTGAAACGTTCTTCTCTGGTGTGTTCTCATTTGTTGAACCAAACTGCTCCTGGCAGCGAACAGCCGGGCACATGTCTCACATTTGTAGGGGATCTCCCCGGTGTGAATTAGCGTATGTATAACTAAATCCGCCCTTACAGTAACGTCCTGCCCCAAGCATCGCAGTTTCAGCGTCCCTCTTCTGCAAGGGATTTGACATGTGTACTTAATTGCACCCAGAAAACAAACGCTCTACCACATGTATCACACTTGTAAGGTCTCTCTCCGGTATGTGTTCCCATATGTCTAACCAAACTTGTCTTCGCAAGAAATGTTCTGCTGTATGTCTCACGCTTGTAACGTCTCTCTCCGGTGTTTGTTCTAATATGTCCTGCCAAACCGTTCTTAGCAGTAACCGTCCTGCCGCATGCCTCACACCTGTAAGGTCTCCCTCCGGTGTCTTCTCATATGTGTAATCAACGCGTGCTTGGCAACGAACGCCCGTCCGCATGTCTCACACTTGTAAGGTCTCTCTCCGGTGTGTGTTCTCATATGTCTAACCAAACTTATCTTCACAAGAAACCTTCTGCTCCATCTATCACACTAGTAAGGTCTCTCTCCGGTGTGTGTTATCATATGTCGAACCAAACTTATTTTCGCACGAAACGTTCTCCCGCATGTCTCACACCTGTAAGGTCTCTCTCCGGTGTGTGTTCTCATATGTCTAACCAAATTTGTCTTCGCAAGAAACGTTTTCCCGCATGTATCACACTTGTAACGTCTCTCCCCGGTGTGTGTTTTGCAATGTTTAGTCAAACCGGTCCTGCCCGTGAACGTACTGCCGCATGTGTCACACATATAAGGTCTCTCCCCAGTGTGTGTTCTCATATGTGCAATCAAAGTGTGCTTGGCAACGAACGCCCGGCCGCATGTCTCACACTTGTAAGGTATCTCTCCGGTGTGTGTTCTGAAATGGCTAACCAAAGTTGTCTTCTTACGAAACGTTCTGCTGCATGTATCACACTTGTAAGGTCTCTCTCCAGTGTGTGTTCTAATATGTCCTGCCAAACTGTTCCTGGAAGCGAACGTCCTGCCGCATGTGTCACACTTATAAGGTCTCTCCCCGGTGTGTGTTCTCCTATGTGTAATCAAAGTGTACATGGCAACGAACGCCCGGCCGCAAGTCTCACACTTGTAAGGTCTCTCTCCGGTGTGTGTTCTCATATGTTGAACCAAGCTCTTCTTGACCAGAAAGCTTCTGCCGCATGGCTCACACTTATAAGGTCTCTCTCCGGTGTGTGTTCTAATATGTCTTGTCAAACTGTACCTGGCAGCGAACGTCCTGCTGCATATCTCACACCTGTAGGGTTTCTCCCCGGTGTGTGATCTCATATGGTTAGTCAAAGGTCCAGCAAACGTTCTGCCGCATGTCTCACACTTGTAAGGTTTCTCTCCGGTGTGTGTTCTGAAATGATTAACCAAAGTATTCTTCGCAGCAAATGCCCGGCCGCATGTCTCACAGCTGAATGGTTTTTCTCCGGTGTGTGTTCTCATATGTTCCACCAAACTGTTCTTGGCAGCAAACGGCCGGCCACATACCTCACATGTGTGTGACCTCTCTCCGGTGTGTACTTTCATGTGTTGAACCAAATAGCGCTTGGCAGCAAAAGTGCCGTCGCATGTCTCACACTTGAATGTTTTTTTCCCGGTTCCGGTCATCATGGACGATGTCCGTTGCAATGTCTCAGCAAAGACTGTCTGGTCTGGAGATCTGCCCCCGCCACCGTCACTGTACACCCTCGCACCCGTATGGACTCTGTGGTGTTGAAGCAGCCATTCACGATACTCAAACGACTTGCCACACACGTCACAGCGATACGAACTCGCTGCGGGTCGATTCATAGGCTGTCGTTGCGAAGTGTCGCTGGCATCCAGGGAGCACTGGCTGTTGTTGCTGTCGTTGGCGCTGTTGATACTGCATTGTGATGTAATTCCCGAAGTCGTTCGTAGACTTCTACGACTCCTGATCTTCCCACAGCTAGACGTAGGCGCGGTGCCTCCTGAAACCCGAAACACTGAAGTGAACTTTGAAACATGTCATTCCTTGATAGGGCATAATAATCCCACGGATGGAAGCGGCACAACGCATACGACGTTAATGGGTTTCTGTTACACGCTGAATTGAAAAAGGTATGCATTCAATGTGCCAAATCGACAACAAAAAGCGAACATACTGACTTTAGGTCAGTATGTTCGCGATTGCGAACATACTGACTCGTTACATACATAATAGCGAACAACCCGTCATTAAGATGGGAAAAAGAAGAGTGGACCGGTAGTCATTAAGATAAGTTTTGGCCTTGATGTTGCAGATAGCCTGTTACTCTCTTTCCTCTCTGTAGGTATGAAAAGTTAAATTGGGAAATACGAAGTATTTCTTATTATAGTTTATTTAGTGTTACAGTGTATATTGTGCACTTTAGATCACCTTGGAATTGTGGCAATCACGGTGTCGTTTCACGACAAACGCGGATAATTGAAATTTAGTTAGTAAGGATTAGTGGCAGGCCCATCATAGGTAATGAGAGTCGAGCAAGTCAGGTGCAGGATTCGATGGGTGGTAGAAACGGTGATAGTGAGGCACGGGATAGCAGGGAGTCGACAGTAACCAGACGTCGGAATAACAGAATAGCTCCAAGGAAAATAGATACAGGCTTATAAATGCAGAATGGCTTAAGGTATTGCAAAAGAAAGGGAGAGTGATGTTGGTCGGGATGGAGGTGCAAGTGAGTGTGTGTGTGTGTGTGCGAGAGCGAGAGCGAGAGCGAGAGCGAGAGCGAGAGCGAGAGCGAGAGCGAGAGCGAGAGCGAGAGAGAGAGAGAGAGAGAGAGAGAGAGAGAGAGAGAGAGAGAGAGAGAGAGAGAGAGAGAGAGAGAGAGAGAGAGAGAGAGAGAGAGAGAGAGAGAGAGAGAGAGAGAGAGAGAGAGAGAGAGAGAGAGAGAGAGAGAGAGAAACAACTCACTCCGCTGTAGGGGTGGTGGTGGTGGATTTGTGCTTTAGGGCGCATCGACCGCGTTGGTCATTTTGCGCCCATAACTCTACCTGTCATAACATTATTGTTAGGCGATGGGTCTTACGTCATATCAGAGTGCTTGTGGTGGGCGGTATACTATGTCAAAATTTACTTGTTTTAGGTATGCAAATATATCCCCAGATGCTACGATCTGAGAATCATCGGCCCGCATTTGTCGCAGCGTCATATCAATACTTTGAAGCCCAAGATATCTGCGACGTGCAGGTTCCAGTCCAGGACAGCCAACAAGTACGTGATATACTGTGAGTGCAGTAGCACAGCGTGGGCACAGAGGGCGGTCACCTGCCGTCAGCAGGTACCTGTGTGTAGCAAGTGTATGGCCGATCCGAAGACGGCACAGCGCAACCTCCTCTCTTCTTTGTGTGCGAAATGAGGACTCCCACGTTCCGAGTAATGGTTTTACTAGCTTCAGTTTGCTAGTTTTCGTGTTCCAAGAGCATTGCCATTTTCGGTCAATAAGGGATGATATTGATGCCTCGAAGTCGCTAGGGGGAAGGGCCATGCGCGACCTGCGGCCACCGTTTGCAGCTCTCTTCGCCATCAAATCAGCAGCCTCGTTGCCAGCTAGGCCTACGTGGCTTGGGATCCACATCAAAGTGACGTTGACTTCCCCATCATTAAGATAAATCAAGGTAGTCGCGATGTCATGTACAATGTGGTGGTCATGGCTAAATGCTTTCAGAGCCAGCAGGCTACTCAGAGAGTCAGTGAGAATTAAATGGCTTTTGTCACGGGTTCTGTGGTCATACTTAACAAAACGAAGGGCCTGTAGGATGGCGTATAGTTCTGCTATAGTTCTGGCGTATAGTCCTGTCCATTTGTATCCCTAGAAATCGGACGGACTGTTGAAAAGGTACTGGTCATCCAAATATCTTGATGACTGGATCGGAACACTGCCTACGGTGACAGAAGTGGATGGCTGCCGTCTTTGTAGCAGAAAACCGAAAACCAGTGGTGTGACACCACTTTTCCAGCTTCCCGACAGCCAGTTGAAGTTGCCTCTGCACGCTGCGAAGACTACGGGAGCAGCACCACACGGTAAAGTCGTCCACGAAGAGAGCTCGCCCGACTGATGATGGTAATTCTTTATCTATATCATTGACGGACATTGCGAATAATACTACGCTTAGCACACTGCCTTGTGGCACACCGTCGGCTTGTAAAAATCGGTCTGATAAGGTTCCGGCCACACGTACTCGAAAGTAACGTTCGGATAAAAAGTTATTCAGAAAGACCCCCATGGGGCCGCGAACACCAGAGTCATATAACTTGCTCAAGATTCCATGGCGCCATGCAGTATCAAAGGCTCCTTCAATGTCAAAGAATATGGCCGCTGTATGGCGATGTGTCATAAATCCAGCACGAACAGTCGAGTCCAAAGTCAAAACATGGTCAAGAGTACTACGATGTTTCCTAAACCCACACTGAATGTTGTTTAGCTGATTATTAGACTCTAAAAACCACATCAACCTTGTATTTACCATTTTTTCAAAAAGTTTACACAAAGATGATGTAAGAGACACTGGTCGGTAATGGAGCGGATCATCACCTTTTTTGTTTGGTTTAAGTATGGGAACAACAATTGCTTCTCGCCACGAGGGAGGAAAAGTGCCCGCTTCCCACATGGCGTTATAGAGTGACAGAAGAACTTCCAGACGGTCTTTGGGTATCTGTTTGATGATGACATTGTGTATCATGTCGGGTCCTTCAGATACAGATCTGAGGGATGAGATCGCATAATTTAATTCAGTCATGGTGAAGGGTAAATTGCAAGAAAGTACGGTGGTGGTTGAAAAATCAATAACATTCGATTCGCACTGCGTTCTATATTTATTAAACTGTGGGCTCCTGGTATTTTTACATCTCTCTGAGAGCGTTCGAGCTATCTCATCTGCTACCTCTTTCGGTCTGAGATAGTCTCGCCCGTTTATGTGAAGAGCTGGGAAAGCGGTTGGAGCCATCCGTCCCGAAACTCGCTTTATTTGTGCCCATACTGAAGATATTTTTGTGTTACGATTCAGTTTGTTTACGTAAGATTTCCAAGCCTCACGCTTGGTTTTAGCAATGGTTCTTCTTGCGCATGCCCTTGCCTTTTGGAACTCGATAAGATTTGCCGTGGAGCAGTGGCGATCAAAGGCCCGAAATGCTCTTTTTCGGGCACGGATGACATCGCGGCATTCCTCGGTCCACCATGGGACTGGAGTGCGCTTAGCGGTACCCGAGGAGCGGGGGATGTTGTGTTCGGCGCATTGTAGCAATATTGCAGTAAAATCCTCAATGGATAAGTCCTCGCAACCGTCCCTAAACTTATCACGTGCCTCAGCCTGGAAGGAGTCCCAATCTGCCTTGCTCAGGATCCACTTCGGAGGTCGTCGGCCTACGGCAACATCGTCTAAGAATTGAATCCATATGGAAAAATGGTCACTGGTCAGAGGGTCATTCCCAACATACCACTCGAAGAAGGGGGATAACTGTGGGCTGCATAGAGTAAGATCTAATATGGAAGTTTGACCAGTCGGTAGTGTAATATGTGTTCGGGTACCGGTATTCAGTATACTAATACAATCATTGTTTATTATTCTTTCCAGCTGCCGGCCACGTGTACTGGTCTGGCTGGAGCCCCAGAGCGCATGGTGTGCATTAAAATCTCCGCATATTATGAATGGTGCTGGAAGCTGTGCAAAGAGATTAGTTACTTCCGACGCATCAAAAGATAGAGAAGGTGGCATGTAAATACAGCATATGGTAATAGCGCGGTGATTTAGGGTTGTTCGCGCTGCGACACATTGGAGGGCGGAAGAAATGCTCATTTCTCTGTAGGGACTACTGTGGTGTATGGCAAGAAGTACACCACCATGCGACACAGTGGTAAACGGTACGTCTTTTCGTAAAACAGTGTAATTTTTTAGTTGAAACGGGGCACCCGGAGCCAGTTTCGTTTCCTGTATGCATATAGCGGACGGTGTGTGAGAACTTAAAATATTGTTGAGGTCGTTCAGGCTGGATTTGACTCCCCTACAGTTCCATTGTAAAACTACCATGTATGAGGGTCAATACAGTAAGACGTCAGCGTGCTTAAAATATTTAGCTATGAAAAGGGAGAATGGAGTTTATCGTAAACCCATCGATAGCCCGGTCACTTAATAAAGGGAAAAAGATGTAATCCAGATAGCCATACGCTAGTATCATTTTGACTTTAAAAAAGGGGGAAGGGGGTCTAAACCTGCATGTCCGTGCCCTGTCTCGCATCAGGGCTTACCGGGGACTCCAGGAGGCGGCCCCGACCAGAGCCAAGCGGGTGCGTTCTCTGACGGGACCTTGGTGAGCCGCCCCCCGGTGGTGACTCTGGCCAGGGTACCACTCGCTTTTGAGGGACACTCAGTTGCGGTGGAGGCGGGGGAGGACCCATCTCGGATGCTCCCGCCGGTCCCTCCACTCGCCTTCGCGGCGATGGGGTGGCTGACCTTGGGGGAGGCGCCTTGGCCCGGCCCTTTCCCATTTGAACGAGCCGTGCTCGTTTTGCTTCACGTGAACGTCTTTCGGCTTCTTGGTATTGTAAATGAACGCCTGGTATGTGGATTGGTCGAGTGTTTCTGGACGGCGACGCAGGTGCGGAAGCAGAGATTGTGGGCGACAGCGAGGCCTGGCTCACGGGAACGTGGGAGGATTCCGGGAGGGAGGAGGTGGATAGGATGGATTTCGGGATGGTTGTGGGGCATGTGGGAGGGGAGGGGATGCTGGATGACTGATGGGAAATTGGAGGAGGGGATTTCAAGGTGGGCGATGCGATAGACGCGGATGGGCTGGGCATGGGTGGAGGAGACCGAGCAGGCCTCTTAGATCGGTTGACCACAGTCCACTCCCCACCTGAGGAAGCTGATCTGGATGTGGACTCTGATGGCTCATCTGTGCATTGACTTGCGAGTGTCGCTTCCGTGGTTTTAGCGAATTTGTGTGGTGTCTGACCTTGCCTCGCTGGCGTTGTAAGTGGAACACCAAATTCTCGGAATAGGGCGATTAATTGTGTAATCAGATCAGAGTCCCTGTCGGGGTGAACATGCTGGGGGAGCGGAATTGTATTCTTAGCTTTTGAGGCATACGACACTCTGGGATGCGATCTTTCATATATGTCCCTAGCTTCTCTAAAGGTTACTTTGTTGGTGTGCTTAATTGATATGATCTCTTTTTCTTTTATGTAGTTTGGACATGTACGGTCGTACGATGCATGGGGATCCTGTCCATCACCACAGTTGACACAGAATGGGCTTCCGGAAGTGCAGTCCTCACTAGGGTGATCATGGGATGCACATTTGCTGCACACTGAGCGGTTTCGACAGTACTGGGTGGTGTGTCCGAATTTCTGGCATTTGAAGCAGCGCATGGGGTTCGGAAAGAACTGCCTTACTTTTACGCGTACGTAGCCGACCTTGATGTATGGAGGTAGGTCTGTGCTATTAAACGTCAGAATAATGTTGTTGGTCGGAATGAAGTGTGCCCCTCTCTTTACTTTCATTTTTATCGCGGTGATGACACCGAAATTTGATAGTCCTTCCACTATCTCGTCCTCGGATACTTCTCTCAGATCGTAGCAGTTTATAACTCCTCGCGAGGAGTTTTTTGTTTTGTGTGGCTCCACAGTAATTGTAATAGTTTCGTTCTCTTTTCTTCCGTTTCTCCTTACTCCATACACAAACTCAGATGATTTGAGGGCCATTGCCGCCTGCCCTGCTTCCGAAAACTCCACCTCCAGTGCCCCGTCCTTCAACTTATCGCATCTTAGAATGTCGCCAAACCTGTCGCAGCCGTCCTTCCTCTGGAATGGGGACAGAGACGCAAGGCTCTTGTTAGTTCCTCGGAACACTAGCACACGAGGTGCAGGGGTACCTTCCGTTCGGGTGCTCCGATCTCGGCGTATATGATGGTTGGTCTGGCCCTCACGAGAGGGACCAGGGGTGTTTTTTGTGTTGTGGATGCCATGCAGTGTGACTTGGTTTCCACTCCTCGGGCGCCCCACCACATAGGGGCCCTACGGGGGGACGCCTGGGCCCCGAGAACGGGACGCCAGGCGCCCGAGGAGCTATACGGGGCGGGCGGCGCCTTCGCCCGGCCGGGAGAGAGAGACTCACCACCCCGACCGGGATCCAGCGCCGCCCACCACTTGACCCCAGCCGGCCGGGCCGGCAGACACTGGAACGAATCCCAGGTCCCCGGCCCGAGGCGACCGGCCACTTGGCCCGCGTGAGGCCCCACGGGCCCGCCCGCCCCTCCGGGATATCGGGACCAAAGAGGTGTGTTGGTCCCCCGTCACAACTAGCACCGTGCGACGGGGGACCTCAACCTCCAGGACTCCGTCAACCCCGGGGGCGGGCCGAGGGGGCGCGGCTACCCCGATAAAACTGAGCTGGAGGGCAGGACCGGGGAAGTTGTCCTACCTGCTCATGATAGGGAGAGTTGGTGTTGTAGGGCCAGGGGAAGGACATGGATGTTGAGATGAGATGGGCATGGAATGGGAGCGTATGGATGGAAGGACGAGTGAGGCACTCTTAGTCTCACCCCTCGCCGGTAGGATGGTCGCCGGGTCATTGGGGCACGCAATCCCCCCCACCACGGAAAGGTGGTGCCTCGTCGGGGGGGGGGGGGGCCGCTATAGGGGTAAGCTGTTACTGACGATGGGGTAAGTTGATAAAATGTAAGTTAAGTCAAATATACTATCTATAGGTGACATTGCTTTACGTCATCTAAAAGGTCCATGTTCCACCCTTACAGAAAAAACGTATCCACTGCATTCGTCACACTTGGTGCGATTCTCCCGTTTCTGCGAGCTCTTCTAAGTTTTTCTAATTGCTGCCACATGATAGTATTGTGTCATATTTGGCGTGTGGAATGCTTGTTATGGGGATTCGCAGGGAAAATTATATTAATTCAACTCGACGATTAGTTCTTCTTGCCACCTTTTCTGGTGGTTAAGAAATTGGGATGCCGGCTGGGCTTTGATGCATCTTATCTCTTTGGATAAATATGGTCCCAAATTGGCTAACAAGCCGAGTCACTAGCTAAGTGTATTTTTCCTATTTCCGACCCGTTCCATTTTTCTTCGGCTAGGGATGTGTTTTATGGCCCCAGCCAACTTTTCATAGGGACTCGGCACACTATTAAGACCCGACTTTTTGAAAAAAATAATTTTGGTGCTTTTCGTGCACCGACCATATCTTTGAGGTACCGGCGCGTTTTCGAAGACCCCGATATGTTATTTAATGCCAGGAATTTGTGTTCCTTTCTTTGGACCATGTCGCTTTTTCAGGGCCCCAGCCTGTTTTTTTAGGCCCGCATGCAGTCTCATGGCCCCGGTGTGCTTTGAGAGCTTCGGTTGTGTTTTTTTAGAGCTCCCGATGTGTCTATTTAGAGCTGCAACGCATGCTTTAAGGCCATACCGCTTTTTGCGAGACTCGTTACGCAATGGAGGGCCCAGTACATTTTCTGCCTACCGTTGTGCTCTTAGGGTCCCGTTATGTTTATTCATGGCTCCTGACGCACAATTGTGGGACCCCAGTACGATTTTGGTGGCACTGTATCGTTACTGTATCTGTATCATATGTATATCACTATCATAATATATCGGGATCCAGGCGCGACTTTTCGGGCCAAAGGGCGTGGTTTCGGTGGGGCCCGACGCCATTTTCCTGGGCGCGACGCATTTTTCGGGACTTCCTCTAAGTTTTCTAAGATCCCAGCCCTGGCCTGATTTTTTCGGGCCCCGGTGCCACATTTGTGTGTCCCGCTGCGTTTTTTCGAGGTTCGGTACGTTTTTTAGGGGCTGACGGCAATTCTTGAAGACATTTAGTGGTGCGTTTGGGGGGGGGAGCGATTGTTCTTGCCCGGACATGGTGGTGGTGGTGACATGGTGGTGGTAGAGGGTGCGAGGGTGGGATGGGAGCCGGTTGGTGTGCTGGCAGTGGTGGTGGTTGTGCTGATCGGTTGGTTGAGGTGTATGCCGGTGTTTGTGTTAGGAGTCGTGTCTTCCGTGCGGTGGCGTTTGTAGGTGTTGACTTGTGCTGTGGCTGTGATCCGTCCGCTTGGGTGTGGGCGTCTGCGGTGTGTCTGTGCCGTGTGGGTGTTGGCAGAGCCGGGTACTCAGCGTGTGTTTGTGGCAGTGGTGGCGGTCTGTGTCTAACCGGTTCTGAGCGGCGAGCGGGCCGCGCCGGCCGCGGGTCGAGGACCCACGCTCTGGCCCGGGACATGGCCCAGCCCTCTAGGTGGACAAGGCGGAGGATCTATCGCTCGGCCGTCCACCGAGGACTGGCCCTGTCTTAGGCCGCGTGGCCCTCCCGCAGTTAGCGCAGCGCCGCTCGCCACAAGTGCATGTCTGGTTGTTGTGTCGTCGGGCACATGTACGACATGTGGGTGTTGTGGCACGGCACCCCCCGCAGAGTGGCCATAGCGTTGACAGTTCTTACACCGTCGCGGGACGGGTGCATGTGGTGTGACGGCACCCGCCCCCCCCCCCGCAAGAGTGGCCATAGCGTTGACAGTTCATACACCGCCGCGGGAGGGTGCACGTGGTGTGACGGCATACCTGGTGTAGCTAGCTTTGATGTCTGTTGGTGATGTTTGTGTCCCGAATGTCAGTATGATTAGGCGTGATACCGGCTTGCCTGGCTGTGAAGTGGGCCTGAATGCGGCGGAGAAACCTTGGTCCTCAAGTTTGAGGGCCATGGTCTCCGCCGACATGCAGGCCAACTCTCGTGCTCGTATTGTGCCTTGCGATGTGCTTAGTGTTTAGGTGTGTGGCCAGTGTTATGGTGAAGGGTGTTTGTTTCATGTGGTGGATGGTCGGGAGAGTCCAGCCATCTATTGTCATTTGCTTGAATCAGGAGCGCCCCTGATCTAATTTGCTTTGCGTGTAGGGGCGCTCCTGTGTATTTGGTGAGATCTTGCCCTTTTATTTGAAAATATTTTTTTTCTTGCATCAAGCATTGCTTTCTGCAATAGTGTTCGTAAATCGTCACTCCTGGTCAGATCCGTCTCGAAGACTCGTGTATGTTGTCCGAAAACCTGCTGGTGAGCATGAGGTCGTCAACACGAGGTCGTCAGAATATTGGCAATTGATGTTATGAAATGTACGTAACGCTCGAGTGCTTCTCATCTCCTTGTGCACGCCTGGAAAAACCACGTCTTAACGGCGATTGTGGCCAGACTGCCTATATATTTCACCAGCACAAACCACGAGTACGGCCGGCTCCAACCACTCAGCAGTACACACTTCCCAATGCTATTGCTAACCACGCCACACTTTCTGCAACACACTCTCACTGGCGGGTCCAGGGAGGGGCCATTCCGGCCATGGCCCCCGAAGCGCTTTAAATGGGGGGGGGGGGGCATGGTGTGTTTTGCCCCCCCAAACCAACAGAAGTAAACTAAATTAAAATTCAGCAATCTTTGCCGAGGTTGAAAAATAGCGTTCTGGATCAAGGAACCTAAATTCTTAAAGGTATTTTTTTAAATCATTGTTTGGAAGCCCAATATGGTAGCATAATAGTTTCTCATACACATCGAGGGATCTATGCCGCTGAAGTTCTGCTTACAGCAATAGTTGACAATATCAGATCCGCCAGTGTGTACACGTGCACGAACGTTGACGTGGTACAAGACGTTGAATGTGAGCGTGAACGTTGTGGTAAACAAGAACAAAACTCCTGTAACTTAGAAACGGTGACGGTAGCCGGGGCCCCTATACAGGAAATTATGTTGTCATTCAGTATTTTTGTTAATGGCACTTTGCCAAATAATCGTCGAAATCCGGTGCATTTAAACGAAAAATAGTGGGAGGATGGCCACCATCCAAATCCGTTTGACTCCTTCCCTGATGCAATTACTAGGTACGCCAATGGGGCGGGGGCTGACACCGAAAGCTGAAAGTTGCCCACCCCCCACCCCACCCCAAACCAGTGGGTTAGATCCGCCAATGCACCATCCTACAACGTCCACTTGTGTAGAGTCGATGTCAGGTGTCGTGTGGGTTCTCCTGTCACAAACTGTGTCCCACTCTCCTGCATACACTGTCAGGTGCCTAACCCCACCCCCGTGTCAGTCATGTTGTACGTTACGCGCCTCACTCCCAGGACCGCAGTTACGTGTGGGTTCTGATGCGTCAAACTAAACGTGTCTTTTGCTGCCAAGCAAAACTTGCCGCATGTCCCACATTTGTGGGGTCCCATAACTGGGGTCGCTCCCGACGTGTTCTCATATCTTCAGCAAAGCAGCTCTTGGCAGCAAACGACCTGCTGCACGTCTCACATCTCAAAGTTCTCTCTCCCGTGTGTGCTCTCATATGTCCAACCAAACTCTTGTTGGCGGCAAACGTCCGGCCACATTCTCCACATGTGGAACGTTCTTCTCTGGTGTATTCTCATCTGTTCAACCAAACTGCTCCTGGCAGCGAACAGCCAGCCACATGTCTCACATTTCTAGAGGAACTCCCGGTGTGAATTAGCGCATGTATAACTAAATCCGCCCTTACAGTAACGTCCTGCCTCAAACATCGCAGTTTCAGCGTCCCTCTTCTGGAAGGATTTGACATGTGTACTTAATTACACCCAGTTACAAACGCTCTACCACATGTATCACACTTGCAAAGTCTCTCTCCGGTGTGTGTTCTAATATGTCCAGCGAAACTGTTCTTGGCAGAAAACGTCCTACCGCATTCCTCACACCTGTAAGGTCTCTCTCCGGTGTGTTCTCATATGTGTAATCAAAGTGTACCTGACAACGAACGCCCGGCCGCATGTCTCACACTTGTAAGGTCTCTCTCCAGTGTGTGTTCTCATATGTCTAACCAAACCTATCTTCACAAGAAACGTTCTGCCGCATGTCTCATACTTGTAACGTCTCTCGCCGGCGTGTGCTCTGACATGTGTAATCAAACCGGTCCTGTCCGCGAACGCCTGGCCGCATATCTCACACTTGTAGGGTCTCTCTCCGGTATGTGATCTCATATGTTGAACCAAGCCCATCTTGACCGGAAAGCTTCTCCCGCATGGCTCACACTGGTAAGGTCTCTCTCCGGTGTGTTCTAATATGTCCTGGCAAATTGTTCCTGGCAGCGAACGTCCTGCCGCATGTGTCACACTTATAAGGTCTCTCCCCAGTGTGTGTTCTCATGTGTAATCAAAGTGTGCCTGGCAACGAACGCCCGGCCGCATGTCTCACACTTGTAAGGTCTCTCTCCGGTGTGTGTTCTCATATGTCTAACCAAACTTATCTTCGCAAGAAACGTTCTGCTGTATGTATCACACTTGTAAGGTCTCTCTCCAGTGTGCGTTCTAACATGTCCAGCCAAACTGTTCTTGGCAGTAAACGTCCTGCCGCAAGCCTCACACCTGTAAGGTCTCTCTCCCGTATGTGTTCTCCTATGTGCAATCAAAGTGTGCTTGGCAACGAACGCCCGGCCGCATGTCTCACACTTGTAAGGTCTCTCCCCAGTGTGTGTTCTCATATGTCTAACCAAACTTATCTTCAGAAGAAACGTTCTGCCGCATGTCTCACACTTGTAACGTCTCTCTCCGGTGTGTGCTCTGACATGTGTAATCAAACCGGTCCTGCCCGCGAACGCCTGGCCGCATATCTCACACTTGTAGGGTCTCTCTCCGGTGTGTGATATCATATGTTGAACCAAGCCCATCTTGACCGGAAAGCTTCTGCCGCATGGCTCACACTTGTAAGGTCTCTCTCCGGTGTGTGTTCTAATATGTCCTGCCAAACTGTTCCGGGCAGCGAACGTCCTGCCGCATGTGTCACACTTATAAGGTCTCTCCCCAGTGTGTGTTCTCATATGTGTAATCAAAGTGTGCCTGGCAACGAACGCCCGGCCGCATGTCTCACACTTGTAAGGTCTCTCTCCGGTGTGTGTTCTCATATGTCTAACCAAACTTATCTTCGCAAGAAACGTTCTGCTGCATGTATCACACTTGTAAGGTCTCTCTCCAGTGTGCGTTCTAACATGTCCAGCCAAACTGTTCTTGGCAGTAAACGTCCTGCCGCAAGCCTCACACCTGTAAGGTCTCTCTCCGGTATGTGTTCTCCTATGTGCAATCAAAGTGTGCTTGGCAACGAACGCCCGGTCGCATGTCTCACACTTGTAAGGTCTCTCTCCGGTGTGTGTTCTCATATGTCTAACCAAACTTATCTTCAGAAGAAACGTTCTGCCGCATGTCTCACACTTGTAACGTCTCTCCCCGGTGTGTGCTCTGACATGTGTAATCAAACCGGTCCTGCCCGCGAACGCCTGGCCGCATATCTCACACTTGTAGGGTCTCTCTCCGGTGTGTGATATCATATGTTGAACCAAGCCCATCTTGACCGGAAAGCTTCTGCCGCATGGCTCACACTTGTAAGGTCTCTCTCCGGTGTGTGTTCTAATATGTCCTGCCAAACTGTTCCGGGCAGCGAATGTCCTGCCGCATGTCTCACACCTATAAGGTTTCTCTCCGGTGTGTGCTCTGATATGTGTAATCAAACTGTTCCTGGCAGCGAACGCCTGGCCGCATATCTCACACCTGTAGGGTTTCTCTCCGGTGTGTGATCTCAGATGGTTAGTCAAAGGCACCCTTTCAGCAAACGTCCTGCCGCATGTCTCACACTTGTAAGGTTTCTCTCCGGTGTGTGTTCTGAAATGCTTAACCAAAGTATTCTTTGCGGCAAATGCCCGGCCGCATGTCTCACAGTTGAATGGTTTTTCTCCGGTGTGTGTTCTCATATGTTCCACCAAACTGTTCTTGGTAGCAAACGGCCGGTCACATACCTCACATTTGTGAGTACTCTTTCCGGTGTGGACTTTCATGTGTTGCACCAAAGTTCGTTTGGCAGCAAAAGTGCCGCCACATGTCTCACACTTGAATGGTTTTTTCCCGGTTCCGGTCATCATGGACGATGTCCGTTGCAATGTCTCAGCAAAGACTGTCCGGTCTGGAGATCTGCCCCCGCCACCGTCACTGTACACCCTCGTATGGATTCTGTGGTGTTGAAGCAGCCATTCACGATACTCAAACGACTTGCCACACACGTCACAGCGATACGAACTCGCTGCGGGTTGATTCATAGGCTGTCGTTGCGAAGTGTCGCTGGCATCCAGGGAGCACTGGCTGTTGTTGCTGTCGTTGGCGCTGTTGATACTGCATTGTGATGTAATTTCCGAAATCGTTAGGGGACTTCGACGACTCCTGATATTCCCACAGTTAGACGTAGGCGCGGTGCCTCCTGAAACCCAAAACACTGAAGTGAACTTTGAAACATGTCATCCTAGTTATTTGGGTTTTTGGGCGCATCAACTGCATTGGTTGTACAGCGCGAAACATGTCATCCCTTGATAGGGCATAATAATCCCACGGATGGAAGCGGCACAACGCATACGACGTTAATGGGTTACATGTTGCACGCTGAATTGAAAAAAAGGCATGCATTCAATGTGCCAAAGCGACAACAAAAAAGCGAACATACTGACTTTCTATCATCTGACGTAGCTAAAACAAGTAAATATTGAAT